>VYZW01025074.1:15782-27676 GCA_013401315.1 Balaeniceps rex
TATATGTTTATTTTTATATTCTAATATAAATATAGTTTATATTCTCTTATGTGGTCTGCTGAAGCAAAAAATCAAGTTGGCCTATTTTCTGTTCTGCAATATTATCACTCATGGACAGTGAGTGATAATTACCACTCAGCATAGAAGTGGTTTTGTATTGGCTCTGATCTCAATTCTGACAGACACTGAATTAGCCACTGTTCTGTCTCTTCCTTTGGAGTCAATATGGCTTTTTAACATGGTAATTAGATATTTCATTGCATCTTCCATTACTGGATTTCAAAATGCTTCAGAAATTTCAATCTGTTAAAATAAAAATAGCATTATAACATAATCATTATTGCCATATTAAAAAAATAAGAGAACATTATTATGTTTGCAAAGAACTCGGAAACTAGGAAAGTGAGGAATCAGAATTATTCTTCCACTCTTTGTTTGTACCTTTTGCATTTGGATTACAGCAATCTTTAGTTACAGGATCCCTTTCTTATTAAGTACACAAAATAAATACTGCTCAGCTAATAAGCAGCATTTCACTATTTTGTCTTCTCTTCATTGTTCATTACATTGCCCCGTATATTATTTACTGTAGTCTATTCAGTTCCTGCTCTAAAGAAGAAATGATTAATTTCCTCAAGAGTTCTTCAGTGGTGTGCATCACTGTATTATCTGAGTTTTTCACAAACACTAATTAATCTTCATAACATCCTTGTGGGTGAGGGGTGGAATTAACCCCAATTTGTAGAAAGGAAACAGAATTACTGAGAGCGTAAGGTCACAGATCTCCATAATATGGGTAACATTTACTGCTTAGTTTCTTAGAGTCTTAAGTATTACATAAGGCTTTATTCATAGAAAATTTCTATCCATTTCCACTTCATTTGTGAGAAAGAAACATTTCTGCTAATGGGACCACATCACTAAATCAAGCAATAAGAAAAAAAAAGACTATGCAGTATTAATTAAGAATAAGAAATCTGCTTTCCTCAATTACTGAAATCTCAGGAAGAAAAACTGTTTCCATAGGATAGAATTCAACAGTGTGCGTCAGGAAACCATCCCTTTTTTCTTTCTGCAAGATTGTATTTTGTTTATTATATAGTTTCCATTTCTATAACAAGTCAGACAGGGATCCTACAGTGAACAGCCTCCTTCATTACTGCACTTTGATTCCATGGGAGATCTATTCAGTGTCCTGGAAAAGCTGAAGTGTTTAAGAAATAGTGTATGTGATATTGTAGTTAAGGAGTACATTATAATCCATCGGAGCAATGTAGGTTGGTTAATTTTGTGCTGCCAACCAGAGCCTCAGCCTGAGTGCTTGACTTTATGATTTCAGTAATATTCTTTCTACTGCTGACTTCTTTGTGTACATCCCTTGATTTGGAAAAAAAAAAACAACCCCAAACTGAAAAAAGCCCAAGAATTCCGACACATGAATATTTTTTTCTGAAAACGGGTATTTTATCAATGTAGTGGTAAACTCTTGATTCATAAACTGCTAGTATCACAGATTTCCAGTATCTAGTTCCTCCCTCACTGGGAGTAGCTGGGAAGGACTATCTTGTCGTTAGCTGGGCTAGAGTGTTCCTCACCACTCTGTAGGATTATTTGTGTTCGCTCTTGTTTGTCTATGGAAGGATTTGTGAGAGGTCTGAAAACACAGCAACGATGAACTCTTCTGAGATGTTAAACTAAATATTCCTATTTAGAACATTATTTTTATAAAAGCATATGACACAGATAAATTCTGTAAGAATTTTGCAGCCCAGACAGCATACATATAGATTAGTTCACATGGAAAACCTTAGCACAGAAGTTATCTGCTGAGTTTAAAGACCTTGATTCAAAGCTGAAGGGTCCTAATTTAATTAACATTTTTTAGCATAGGCACAATGTCATGTTTGTACCTTGTTTTTCTTTGGGAACTTTTTTCAACCTATATGACTAAATATTTCCAGAAATTTTAGCTTAAATAAAAGCCTCACTATATAACATTTTCAGCCAGAATGAATTACGCTAGCGAAGCTTGAAGGGATTGAAGAGGCAGTCTTATTAAAGGGAATTGTCATGTGATTTTAATAACAGGTGGTAATTCCAGGTTTGTTTACTATTACATTAATTAATATTGAAAAGAGTGACAGAAGTTATGCTACTTTGCCAGTAGCATATAGTGAGTCTCTCATGCTGATTCAGTGCTAGAGACAGGCTTAATCAGATCTCATTCTAAAACATAACCACCCTGCTTAAACTACTAAGCTTTTTTTGCTTACAAAATGCTTTTGTCCAAGTACACTTCCCAAATAGATAATGTACTAGTCAGATCTTGTGTACTTGAAATACTCTTTGTCTATCTCCATCAGTTGCAAAAAATCCTATTCTTTGAGTTCAACTGCATACAGGGTAAATCCAATCTGACAGTGGCCTTTGACATTTGGGTCACATTTGTAGTGCGTGGACGTCTTTCCTGACCATGTTAGAGGCTACCTGAGAATGCGTAACACTCAGACCTTTGTATTCAATTCCAAATTCAGTTTCCAACAGTGTTTGTAAGCTTGCAAGTAGAAAAGGGCAAATATAAATGGTATCTTTCACCTTAAAATCTCCCAGTTTCCAACAATGTTCAGTTTACAGGATTTCTTGAGATTTAAGTGGTTTGACAGTAAGTAAGTAAGGAGATCCTAATCTCACCATTACAAAACCATTTGAATGTTATCTGTTCTGTCCATGATTACTTTTTAAAATGCTAATGTTTTGCTTTTGCCTTATGTGTTTATATACAAATATCTGTAAAATTACTTTATTGTTCTCCCTTTTTTACATAAAATTAAATTATACAATTTAACATAATATCAAAATCCTGTTGTAAGCCCATAGTCAAGTGTGGTCTACTCTAGGAAGGAGATTTTGAGTGGAAGCAGTATTTTCCATACTCATAAAAAATTTAAAAGCACAAGTGCTAAAGCTCTTTTCCATTGTCTCCTTCTGCTCACTCTTGATATATACACTTTAGAGCAGAAAATAATAAGACCAAAGTGACTGTATGTGTGTTTGCTTGCATCACTTTGTCATTTGCTCTCAGACCTCTGACGTATTATTATACATCTGTGTTGAGCCTGGTGTCTGATTTCCCAAATTTTATATCAAATTTCCTTCCATGTGAAATGTGCCAGTTATGCTGCAGTTGAAGTTCTTGAAGTGATGAAGCAATGTTTACATTATGTATAGATCTTAAAGAGATCCTCTGCTTCCTGACATGCAACAGGATATGAACTGACGTAATAAATACAAGAGAATATTAAGTTTTTAAATTTTGCTTTATGAATATGTTTTAAGAAAATCTATCATCTAGAACATAATAACGTGCATTTATTATTCAAAAACTATTATTGAACACCTATTGTGCATGATTACAACAATATAATTGAGACATTATTTTAAATTAATTAGTATAACCCATTGCCCTTGATCCCTGTATCCTTTGAGGACCTGTTAGTTAAACCATTCATTTTTAAATTGCAAATCAAATTTATTTTTAAGAGTAACTTAAATGATGTTCTGTTTGATTAGAACTGCTAAATTATTAGCATCTTGATGCTGCCACCTTCAGGCGCAGTAGAGGGCAATAGGAAGCAAATATAGATCCTTAGTTCTAACTAAAGCTGAACTTCTGTTATGTGTAGTGGCAAAAAAAAAACCCAAAAACACACTACTCATTACTAGATGAGAGCTGCTTCAGCAAGATCTCTGGTTTCCTAGCTCATGTGTTTACAGAGTGTCTTGAAGAAACATGTATTCAGGCATATGTTTAACAAAAGAAGTGACAGAGAAGCTTTTGTTTACTTAGGAGAAGGCCACAGCATCTTTTTCTCCATAATAAAACTATTCCTGGAGTCTGCAGGGTGGCAATGCCTGGTTATAAACTTCCAGTGGTAAAAAAGCAATGGAAAAGTGTACATAAAAAGGAATCAAGATTTTACAGGTTCAGATATTGTCTGTTTTACTATTCAGAAACATGTAAGAACAGATACTCCCTAGGTAAGACCAAAAGTCAAGATTTTTTGTCAAGTATCCTGTCTGTGGCAGTAACCAATAACAGTTGCCTAACGAAGAGGGCAATCATATAATGATACTGCCCTAGAAAACTATCCCATTCTAAAGTGTTTGAGATTCAGGAGCCCGGAGGCATACCTTGAATGAATTTTCCTTCCGTAGATTTGTCTAGTTGCTTTCAATATCATATAAACTTTTAGCATTTACCTTTCCAGATGCTTGTGCTTTTCTAGCTGGTTCCACACCTTGGCTCATCCTTGTCACCCCTCTGTTTCTTTACTGTTGAAGTATGTCTCCTCGGAAGTGGAAGGAATAAAACTTGAATAACATTTGTGTGAATTTATGTGAAGGCATAACAATGTTTTCTGTTTCATTATTTCTTTCCTAATAGTTCTAACATTTTGGGTTATTTCTTTTTACTGAGTATTGAGAAATGTAGAAACACAATCTATAAAAATCTCAAGATCCCATTCTGGAGTAGTAATAGTCAATTGACAGCTGTCCTGGTTTCAGCTGGGTTAGAGTTACTTTTCTTCCTAGTAGCTGGCATAGTGCTGTGTTTTGGATTTAGTATGAGAAGAATGCTGATAACACACTGATGTTTTAGTTGTTGCTAAGTAGTGCTTAGGCTAGTCAAGGACTTTCTTTTTCAGCTTCCCATGCTCTGCCAGGTGCACAAGAAGTTGGGAGGGGGCACAGCCCAAGATAGTTGATCCAAATTGACCAAAGGGCTATTCCATACCATATGACGTCATGCTCAGTATATAAACCGAGGGGAGTTAGCCGGGGGGAGCGATTGCTGCTCAGGGACTGGCTGGGTGTTGGTCGGCGGGTGGTGAGCAGTTGCATCACTTGTTTTCTTTTCCCTGGGTTTTGTTTGTCTCTCTTTTTCTCCTTTTCATTACAATTATTATTATCATTATTATTACTATTACTATTATTACTACTATTATTATTATTTTATTTCAATTATTAAACTGTTCTTATCTCAACCCATGGTTTTTCTTACTCTTGCCCTTCCGATTCTCTCCCCCATCCCACCGGGGAGGGGGAGGGTGAGCGAGCGGCTGCGTGGTGCTTAATTGCCGACTGGGGCTAAACCACGACAATAGCTCATGTTGGGTTTTGTTTTTTTCTTCTCCTTATGTTGCATTGCATTTCTCTGCATTTAATTGGATATGCCATTTTATTGTTTCAGTTACTCAGTGTTGTAAGGCTCTTAACAGATGGTACTTGTCCTTATTATCCTGCATAAGTTAATATCATCACATAACTTAATATCATCACTTGTCACCTCACTAGTCACTTCCTGGGTCATTTGTGGTCTGAATCTCTTGAACAGCATAGGTTTTATTCCTGACTCTTTTAGTAATCCTCTTCCCTGTGATAATTCACCATTACCCCATACTCTCTCTTGTCATACTTTCATCGAATTACTGCTCTATGTAAGGGACTTCTTTTGTCTAACAACAGCCTGATTTCTTTAATGGACTGTGGTTGATGGAACCTATCATATGTCATATGGAAGCCTAAGTAAACCAGATTGGATGGATCCTATAGCATATTCATTCCTTAAAAAATTCCAGTGCATCTGCAAGGCATGTCTTGCCTCTCAAAAGCTAAGTCTTGTCCATAACATCTTATTTATCTGGGTGACTGCTAATACTTTTCATCAGAGTAATTTGCACTAGTTTGTTTGGTACAGAGGTCAACTTAATGCTCTGCAGTTTTCTAGATCTTTCTTGGAGCTCTCCTAAAAATTCTCACCAGGTTAATTATTCTCAAAGCCTCTGGTATGGAGACAGTGTTAAGTGAGAGTCTACACACCATCATTAGTAGTTAAGATCTTTCATCCTTGAGTTCCTTCAAAACTCTTGGATAAATACTGTATGGTGCTAGCGATTTGTTACCACTGATTTTGTCTATTTATTCCATGATCTCTTCTAAAGTTTCATTTTTCTACTTTCTAAGTTCTCTATAAAAGGAGTGGCAGTGTGGGCAGCTCTGCAGACTGTGGGTCACCACAGATGCAAAACATTCATTTGGCTGTTTGTGTTTCTTTTATACCTTGAGCCTTTGTTGACCTTAAAGGAACTGTGATGAGCTTCCTGCTTCTGATGTGCTTTAAAAAGGATTTGTTACTATTTTTGTGCTTTTTACCAAAACTTTTTAATGGCCTGTCTTATTTGCATTTCTTCACTTAAAGTGCCAGAGTTTATGGTCATCCCCTCACTATGGTTTTCCTCTCTCAGACACAGCTTCACTTTTTCTTCTCAATTTTGATTGCTATTTTTATCCTCACTTTTTAGCCACACTAGTTTCTTTTTGGACCTGCCTCATTTCTTTGTGACTCTATTGCATTTGTTCTGAGTCTCGAGAATTTTATTCTTACACCTTTTCTGAAACATCTTTAAAGATTCAACTTTTAACTTGCATTTTTTCCTTCTTCTCACATTTTATGATAGTATCCCTTTTGGAAATGACATATAACCATAATGATTTTTTTAATTATTATTTACTTTTTTTTGCTCCTGCAAGGATATATTGAATGTGTGTGCACTATGATTACTGATAAAGAGCAATAGTAACATCCTATTCTGTCTTCCCTGTACACTGTGCACCCTAGTATTAATATCCCATTGATTGTGATCCTTCCCTCTAGCTTCTGATCTGATTATTATGTCAATAGCCTTATTTAAGAACAGACATTATCATTTCATCATTTTATTTCTTAGACTTCACACGTATCATTGCTTCACTGTCCTCTGTTTCACTGTCAGTGTGTTCTGACAATTCTCTGTGGCTTCTTGCTTGAATATTTCCAACTTTGGTCCTGTCCTTCACCTAAAGATGCAGGATATTTTGACTTTGTGGATGTCGTGTACATCATGAGTGCAACAAACTTCAGCACATCTTGGCTGAAGGCATTCTACAATACCTACTGGTGTTCCTTATCTTTAGCTTTAAAAAACTTGTATGACCCTGTTGATATGAAAATGCAGCAACTTGGATTTAATAATAATTTAAGGGAAGTTTGACCTTCCTGCACAATATCCCTGTCTTCCAGAAATGTGTCCTGTTTCTGATAATCTTTATACCTCTCTTTTTCAGTGTGTGAATCAAACATCTATTTTAACTTTGGCTCCTCAATAACCTTTCTGTCTTGTTTTCTGCATCCTGGGAGCAGTTTCAAAAATACTAACACATGGAGCGTCTTTTCAGCTTCCTTTGCAGCCCACTCCAATTTTTCTTCTGTAGTTTCTGGTTTACTTTTTCCTGTAACATAGAACCGTGGACCATGACCATGACCCCAGGATTTTCTACAAACCTATTCATACACTTCATGTAGTCCTCTTATTTTGCACTCACAGCCATGTCACTGTGCATTTCTCTGTGAGATTACATGAGATTACAAAACAAGCTATATGTCTAAGAGCAGAATTATTCACCATTGCAGCCAGCCTCCTCCTTTCACATGGGTTCCCTAGCTCAGCAGGGCTATCCTTTTTATGGGAGGACACATGGTCTTCTTTTGAGAAGGACCTGGCACCTTTTCCTCTTCCACCACAGGAAGAGGAAGTCCATGTCACAAGACAAGGACTTCTGATTTGGAAAAGGGACTTTTCTACAGTACTTTGGAAAGGCTCCTTTATTCCTGGTATTATGTCTGCATTTATTTTGCTCGATGTGGGAGGGAAAGTGGTTGCTTTATTTTGTCTTGTAGCTGCACTAATCTGTAGACTCTTACTTTGACAGTTTGTCCCTTCAGTGTCCCCCATAGCTGAATTTCCAGTATAGTCAGCTTTCTTTCCCTCTCTTTGCCAACTCACCCAGTTCAAGGGCTTTGCTCACCTACTTTGCAGAAGTACCCAGAGCCTCAGGTGAGACTGTGATGAACAGTTCCAAGGAAGAAAGCAAGACATGTTCTTCTAGATGCTTATGAACTACCTAAAATATACTCCTGAAAATTCTTTTACTTCTCAAGCACATAAATAAATTTGAACAAAACCAGAGTAGAAATTGGTATGTAATGTTGAAAGAGAAGTAGGAAAATAACTAGTTTTACACCTTTTTTATCTTCTAGGAATGCTTGCCAAAACGCTAAAAACCATGAAGTGAAGGTAAGAAGAGAGTATTTAACTAAAGGAATGTAGGATTCAGTTCTCAAAATTTAGCCGTGTAATGCCATTTAAAATTCCTTGTATCTTGTCTGGCCTCCGGCTTCTGCTCCAGAGGCATTTCAAAATGCAATTGCTAAAATTAGTTGCTATTGATATGGAAACACCTGTAGTTGTTGTATCAACATCCCTTCCATCTTCTCATATGTCAAGTATTTCAAGCCTTTACTTTATAAACCTCCTTACAGTTAGGGTCATCTGTACTGTTGGGACTTTTTTCTTACTGCAAGGTTATCCTCAGCTTTTTATCTTCTTTGATGGCAGTCTCAGTTGTTTCACCTTTCTGTCATAAAGTTCATATTTAGGTAAACGCTCACGGCAGTATTTAATCTAGGCCAAACATGTATGACAGCCTAGAACAAGCAAATAGAAAACGCTAAGCAAAGTGTTAGAGGTGGAATTTAAGCAGTCTAAATATGGATGATGCTTTTCTAAACTTTCTCCGTCTCACTTAATGTAACCAGTAAAAACTTGGAGCGTGATGATTCTAATTTTCTAGACTTCAGACTGTTTCTTCGAATGCTTATACTTCAACTTCTCACACGATGACAGCAGTTGCTACGTTGTGAGAAGAACTGCTGATAATCTAAGAATAACATGAACCTTAACTTTGTTTTACATTTTGTCTTCTTTGGCTGCCATGCACCATTCATTTGTTCGATTGCACTGTGATGCTGCCTCTCACATTTTAGAAAAGGGAGTTTTGTTTCAGGATTACCCACAAAAGAAAGGTACAGGATCAATAATGTTAATTAATAAAGCTAAATGTAATAAATATTAAAGGTGATTATTTTCTCTGGTTTATGAATTATTATTACCCATCATTGTTTCAACAATATGATTAAACAATAATAAACAGTTTGACTGTTTATAACAGGTGTCATCAATTCTTTTTATTTAGATTAGATGAATTAGGTAGAGAAACATTTTCCCCCTTTGCGTGTCATAGTATTGCTGAATGGCCTTTGTCTTCCTTTCTCCTTTTGCTTTTGTGTATTCATGCTGTACATACAATCCCTATGGAGAAAATTGATAAATTGGTTGTTAACATAAAGTCATTTGAGGAGTTGAATGTGGTTAGATATAGGTCTTTTCAACATGTAGGAAGAATTTAATTAAAATGAAATTAAATTCTAAATTAAATTCAAGTAATAAATGGATGTTATCCAATATAATAAGCTATTCTCATAAGAAATTAAGACTGTCCAGTAAACTGATTTTAGGTCTGGAGGCTAGGTTTTCTGGAAACTAATTGTATGACTATAAAATAAAAGAAACTAAGTTTAGGAGTTTTTAGATGCCTTTCTTTCAGAAGTGTAAAGTGCCACAATATACCTACTGTTAATTAGAAAAATTAAATTCTTCTCCCAAATTCTTAAAGACTGCTAAAATTCATTATTTCTTGTAAAACAAATTGGATTTAAAATTGTAGCTGTAGAGAAAAACACCATCCATATTAGTGGACGGCTAAATTTGCAATCCATTTACAGCGTATGTGCTTCTTATAGACATCCCATTACATTTATTTCCAGTCATTATTTTATTTAGAATTAGCTAGGAGTCTAAAAGCTATGAAATATGAAGAGTAAGTATTATATTACATACATTTTACATCTTAATTTACATATATTTGACATCTGAATCCTTTTACTGCTAAAATGGCTAGGTAAGAGAGAAGTTGGATTCTATCACTGTTAGGAGTAATGTAGAAAACAGTAACTGCATTATTTCACGGTGGAAAAATGTTAACCTTTTAGTCTTTTCGTATGTGAGAATTAGGGAATAAATGGACAAACGATGCATTTTCTAGAGATCCTTATATTTGCTCTGAAGTCAGTAAGTGTCCTGTAGTTAGAAGAATGGCAGACTCATTTGAAACCAACTTGCTGAAGTGCCGCCAATGCATTTATCTGCTCTAATCTTGAAGTAATAAAATTATTGCATGCTAGTTTAGTACTGCAAGTAAAGACTTATTTACACAGCATTATTTTATCCTTCAGAAAGGAGTGGAAATGTCATTAGAAAGGAAATCACATTATGCATTTGAGTTTATCATCATCAGCGTACTTCATTTCAGACTGCAATGTGGAATTTTGTAGGAGGTAGGATGTTCAACTTAGGTTTATTTCTTCTTAATACAGTGGAGTTTAAATTGCTACTTTCTCTTGTTTGCTTTTTGGATGAATGGTAACAGGACAGGGAGAGTATAGGCGTATTTTAAGCCATATTTTATGTTATCTAAAACATGTTCTACTTACATCTTTACATTTCTACTGTGGGAATTGTACATAACAATAACAGATCTTGTTCTAAACAACAGAAAGAATTATAGAAAAAAAAGACAGGGAAAATTAGGTAGGTTAGGTAAAACATTTTTTTACCTTTTGAGGCTTCAAATATTTTATATTGACTGATAAATTTGGGTAGTCTTTCTCATGTTAGCTGATACATGTTAGGAATACATTCAGATCTATGAGAAATATTTTAATATATTGAATAAATAATAGTAAAAATGTATAAGTGCTTTCCTAAGTAGTCCTCTGCAGAAATATTTTCTCTCTCTTGATATACATATATATAAAAAAATTGTTTTTTTAGTAAGTAGGTATTTGTTGTTGTGCCTTGAGGGATCAAAGTCAGCTGTCAGACACTGAGATTAGATGAATTCAAGTCAAGGACTTCCACATCCCATGTTTAATATCCAAAAATCTTGAAAATTTTATGAAATCGTGAAGCCACCGCTCAAGAGACAGAAATTCACTAGTTCAAGTGGNTATGAAACTTCAGCTATTTCTGTTCATCAAATAGTACATGGTATGTACTCGGTTTAGAATATTTACCAAAGATAACTTCATAGAATTGATATCAGTCACCCAAAGACAAGCCCTTAAACTGGGAGTTTAATTGATCTCTTCACAGGAAGTAGTTTGATGNGTGGAATGCAAAAGTGTCTCAGTCATGGTTCTCAAGCCTTTCCCCCCACTAAACAAAAAGAAGCAAAATAGTCAGCATAAGTTGATGTGAATGCTTGCTTCCTCCAAAACACATTTTGTAGAAAGTGTCTTTACTGCATAATTTTCTTCCAATTCATTTTTTTCTGTATGGTGCAACTAGAATTATGAAACTTCAGCTATTTCTGTTCATCAAATAGTACATGGTATGTACTCGGTTTAGAATATTTACCAAAGATAACTTCATAGAATTGATATCAGTCACCCAAAGACAAGCCCTTAAACTGGGAGTTTAATTGATCTCTTCACAGGAAGTAGTTTGATGGATTTTATTCAGCTTCAAAGGACATCATGGTAGTTTATAATGACAGTAGGGAAAACAAACACAGCATACACTCAAATTTCTATTCTGCTAGAAAAGCTACTTTTGGGATGCAATTTTCATAGTAGTCTGCTTTAATCTGTGATAATGTCAGCTGTATGTTTACGACCTAGCTGCTGATAACAAACCATATATCACTTGAACAATAGTCTGACTACAAAGTGTACTTTTTTTTTGCTAAATACAGAATAGCCACATTTTAACTGCATATGTCAGAACGAAGGCCATAATTAACTTTTTAACCCAAAATGAATTGCTGAAAGTTTTCAGCACCTACAAATCTTGCTGACTTCACAGGAATTGGTGATTGTGATGTTTATAGTCCTTTTT
>VYZW01025077.1:15286-35887 GCA_013401315.1 Balaeniceps rex
ATGATAATGTATGTTGCAGCTTACCTTGGTGGATTTTTTTTAAAGGTCATATATTTTGGTCACTTTGGCTTCTGAGATAAATCCAAAGTATCTAGGAAGCCTCTGTATCTAAAGCATGTAGAAGTGAAAAATTGAGGGATGGTGATTTTACCCAAAGCTACCTGAAATGGTGAGGACTTGGTTGTAGATGAGGACTTGGGAAGTGGATTAACAACACACTCTCCCTGATGTCTGCTCATCTGGCATGTTTGTCCAGATCTGGTGCCGCGTTCTCCTCAGGCTTTTCTGTACTCTAATGGATTGGAAAGCGCTTGTAAGTTAAATATGCCGGGTGGTTCTTAGGAAAGTTGATGTTGTCCAACTTGCCCCTTAGGAGAAACGAGGATGGTGATAAGTAAGGCTCGTCTGCTAAACAGCAGTGGTACTAGGGATGGAAGCATGGCCAATCACTCATTAGCCTAAGAGTTTGCCTAAAAGCTGAAGTAGGATTGTGGTTCTAGCTAGGATGAAAGCATACCATAAACAGAAAATTCTGCCAAGCAGGCACAAAACCTGGATCTCTTCAGCAAGGTTGTTATTGTTAATGTCCACGGTTGGAAAGATGAGTCTCATCAACAGGGCAAAACCTTTCCAGGGGAGCTGATGAGAGCGCAGGGCCTCTCCACCTCTTCCAAACTACAGTTTGGGAATAGTCAGCTCCAGCAGCGTGGAGTCTTTGGTGCAAACCAGGGATGGTGCTGGCTGACAGACAGGGAGATTTGCTTTCCACCTATGGACTAAGCCTGTTCAGATGGGGGTCTGCTGAACCACAAGTATGTCTGCATTCCCTTTTTTGGAGGGAGGGCAGCATTCAGAGACATATATACATATATATACATTTTTTTTTTCCATTTCCCATGCTCTGTCTGTAGTAGGGTTCCCTTCAAGTAGTGTCTGCACTGGCATTTGCCCTATCTGACAATAATTTAAGACTGGTCAGACCTGACAATTTGTATGAACTAGAGGAATAGCTTTTCGACTCTGTCGGGTTGAGGAAATCTATGTAGTTACAAAGGTATTGTTGGCACATCATTTTTTATGAGCTTCTGTATAATCTGCTGAAAAGTTTTTGGCTGTGAATCACCACTAGAAAATAAACCCTGGATGCTGTTATTTTAGGGAGAAGATTACCTTTTGATTTGAGTATTTGACACAGGAGAAGTGTAGGTTTTGTCGCCCATGTGTATCAATTTTGTTGGTCTAACCTTCAGAATATGTATTTATAAAATTTGGCAAATAATTTGATTGCAAACATCTTAGTCCCATTTACATTCATGATGCTCCCGCCCTGGTTATTACTCTACTGTATGACCATGTGAAAATCTGTGCTCTGTGCAGAGAAGGCAACTCCACTGACACAGTCTGATTTGGAGATTATTTCCAAAATAATGTATTGTTAGAATAGCTTTTAAATTAGATATGTGATTTATCCTCACACTGAGGTTTGAAACTGCAATTAGCTGATAAAGAGCTAATTTGTAAACATTTTTTGATACTTAAACTAAGAAAGTGCTCTGAAACAAAATGAAGATAACTGTTCATGTTGTGTGCTACATAGCAACTGAGTGACTTTTTGTATTTTTTTTGTGCAAGATTTATATTAAACCTCCTCACTTTTGAATCTTAGAAAACTGTTTCTTTTCATTTTCAGCTCGTATGCTTAGTTTTCTGGATGCGTCTTTGGGGAGAGTGTGTAGAATGGGTTTGTTACATTACACGCCTGTATATCATTGTAGGCTACACGGTTAAAAGATTTGAAACAATATAAAATCACTTTGTCGTTTCATTCTTGAATTTGTTTGCTTGGATTTTTTGGAGGAAAAAAATGTGATAAACTATCTTCCGTGAGAATTGCCGAGTAGAGACTTATTTAAAAAACAGTTATGCTATGTGAAGCATTTAATAATAGAGTTGGAGGAAATGGGAAATGAAAGTATGCAGTTGTGCTTAGTTTTCATTAAATCATCCTTTCACACTTTGTGATGTAACTTCATGGCAGTGTAATGCATAACACAACTGAAGTAGGAGATAGTAATGCTTGAGAACGTTGGTATATGTTTTCTCCCATTAAATACTGCCTATATTTATTCTGGGGTGTCTCTTCCATAATCAGGGCATTTTTTTTCTTATTTTTTTTCTTTTCATATAAGAACAAAGATAGGTTTGGAGTGTATTTGTGAGGGAGGAATATTTCAGAATAAAGTGGCTTGATTTAGTTGAGAATTGCTATACCAGTCATTGTAATTTGTTGTGACATTTCATTTTGTTTGGCTTTGCAGAGTTGTTCCTATGTTGTTAATAATGCAAACGGTCTGGACTATACAGCGTGGTGTAAGCAGGTGTGCACCAGCCTCAAACATTAGGCAAATGAGACATAAATTTGGTGTTAAATGGCAATTTTAGCCTTTTCTTCTGTAATTTCTTAGCTTGAGGTGATGCTGCTTGTTGAATTTGAGCTCTAAATGAAGAAGTAGAAGGGTTTATCTAACTTATAACTTGTTTTAAATGAAAGAAAAATGGTCTTTTATGCAATAAGTGAATTCCTAAGTGCTAAGATGTTAATTTTCTTTAAAACAAAAGAACCAGCCTACATCCAACTTACCGCATGCTTTGTAAGTCTTGCATTGCTTGACTCCTTGCTCTCTTCAGTTAATGTGTTCGTTAGCATGCTGAAATGTGTGGCATTATGAAAAAAAGACGTTCTTCATGTTCCTTACCCCCTGTGCTCTCTTTGGATAGCTATACAGAATTGCAGCCCACACTTCACAAGTTGACTGTATCTTTTATCTCCATGCTCCTTGTCTCGCAGAATTCACATCTTTCCACAGCCATCCGCACAGTGACTCTAGTTTACTGGTACCAGCATGAGGCATGGGAACAGCCCTTAACATCTTACTTTAATACAGTAGGAAAAGGCTTCAACCATACGGGCAGGACTTTTCTCTTGTTTCACGGCAAAGTGAAGTCTTCTTCACTTTCCAAGAAGACTTTCTCGTATCTCATAGATGACTGTACAAAATTTCTTCCTCTGAAACAGTGCATACATTGCACGTATCTGGATTAATGTGAAATAGACATTAAAAAAAAGGAGGGAGGGGGATGAAGCTTTTCGTCCTGCTTGGAACAAACACCCGTGGACACAGAGTGAGTCTGCAGCAGCCTGGGTACAACTGTCACCTACAGCAAGCCAGAAAACCTTGGAGTGTCCAGTTATTAAAAAAAATACTTATTTGTCCTGTTTATTTCCTCTCATGAGCTTCAAAACAACAGGCAATGCAAATTCGAGGAGAGCCTGGCTTGTTAAAAAACTTGCATCTGTTTCTGTAGTTGTGGTCATCATGGTTGTAGTAACTAGCCCATACAAGCTTCTTGTGGAACAGGATCCCGCACTCATGCAGTTGGTTTTCATTGTTATTTTTCTTTAAGGCTAAATTCCTTTAGGTTCCGGAGTTCAATCCTATTTGAAATTCTTTGATAAGATGGGGGAAACAGGAATACTGCAACCCAGTCTCAAGGTCATGGGAGTTGGGGTTTGACCTTATGAAGGAACTGGTGGCAGGGAAAGACTGTCTAGAGATGCACTGGAGAAAGAATCCTTAGCCGTTTAGTCTGGACAAGGTAACCAGGAAGGGATCCAAATTAAGGATGTTTCCCTGCTCATGGGACTTAATGACAGGCAATAGATGCTGTTTTCTTGGGTGACACTGGGAAGAGGGTAGTTCTGTGTCTGTTGCGATGGAGAATCTGCCTGCGATCTTTAAAAAGCTGCTTGTTGGACCTGTGCTTCCATTCTTCAAGTCTTAAGTGAGCGTAACTGTATTTCCTTAAGAGAAAAGAAGAAGTGTTTATTGTAGGAATGTGCAAACCACCAAACCTACACCATGAATAATAACACTTTTTCCCCCCAGTTATTCTAGGATTAATAACTTTTAAACTATTCTTGAATGTGAAAAAAAAAAATCAGTTGAACCAGATGCTTACTTATTCTCATCTATTTTAGAGAACTAATTATCCCTGTTGTTGTTAGTGCTAAAGCTTACAAAATTGCTTCCATCTTTGAATTACTATAATTAAGACAATAACTTCCACATCTAGTTAACATTGCTGTGCAGCTGGTGCATTCATTGACATGCAGATTTTGGATTTTGTAAATTTTCTGCCATTGTGAATAAAAATTTTAAATACTTATTTTCATTTCCAAAATGTCTGTTTCTCATAAAGAAGTCTTTGTAAAGCAAATCAACTGAAACTAAACTCCTGTAACATCAAAGGAGAATCTAGTTAAATTTGGTTAGGTGATAGTACATTTTAGGAAAATATGTAACCACAGATAGCTTTTGCAGGTGTGATCGCTCTGAATTTTGGATCCCATTTTGTAGGGATTTGGACTCACTGAATTAAATGTTAAATCTGGAACAAGTCTGATGCTGGACTTCTGAAATTTTATTTTGTAAAGAGTTATTAATGCAAGAGTTAATCCGGCACTCTGACAACCTGAAGTGGTTTACAAAATGAGAACACTGTAATTAAAAATCACTAATACGAATCATATGCGTTAATGATTACTAACCAAAATGTGATTTAAACTGTAATTTTTCTGTACATCTTTTTACTTCAAGTTGATTTCTACCAAAGTCTATGGGAAGACTCATGCAATCAGTGCTCATCTTTACTTCCGTATTCAGCAGCTTCAACTATGAGAAATTTTTCAAGGCCTATAAATTTAGATAGATTTTGAGAAACTTCCTTATCATTATTCATTTCTAATAACCAGCAATGCTATGAAATCACTTGATAGTGGTGTTGGTTATTTATTTTTCAATTGTTTTTCTGTGGCCCTTGCTTTCATTACATGAATGCCTTGTGGACGTTAATCGGTTTTGCTCAGTGAGTTAGAGATGTCCCCTGAGTAAACTGCTAAAATAAAGAATCAAGTATTGATTTGTGCTGAAACTGAAACATTGATTTCCTTTTCAGACTGAAAACGCGTATGAAACCAGGTGTACTAATGGTGCTCATTTTAGAGGCTTGACATCGAATTGTCTGTTGGTGCACGGAGAAGGTTTGTTGGGGTGTAGCTGAAGAGCACCCGGGCTGCGTGCAGCTCGCAGGTACGCTACCAAATGTTCTCATAAATAACGCTGGCCAAGGGTGCTGGCTCCAGAGCACATTTCAGTGGGTCCAAACCCAGTGTCCAGTTACCAGACCCACGTCCGATGTCCCGCAGTGTTCAGTTTCAAGAACGCGCTGGGAACGCTTCAGTACACGTAACAAATGTTATTTTTACTGCAGGCAGAGAAGTTAACTCTAGAAATAGTAAAAGCACAATTTCCGTAGTGATGGCGAAGGCATTGTTTCAAATATTTGATATAAACTATCCATTTTGCTGTGCATGCTCAGAATTAAATCAAGTCGCTCTCGTGCTCTGATAGATTTCTAGACTTGGGTTTGGCAGCGTGGGTGTGTGACCTCGGTGGCACAGGAGGGCAGGGGGTGGCAGGAGAGGTATTTTCATGTTGACAGCCCTCCAAAGCACTCCGCTGCCTGCAGCTCGACCCTGCAACTCCGGGCAGTACAGAAAGTCTGCGCTGTTAAGATTGCATTTTGCCTAAACTGGAAGACCTGGAGGGGGTTTGTGCTCTGAAATGATGAAGTGGGATCTGAGAAAAAAAAGGTTAACGAGACCCATACCAAATTGTGAGAGGAAAGGAGGGTCAGGGTCAGGCTCGCCTTGCATTTAATGAAAATAGCAAAACTTTGGCTTATAAACAAATAATAATGCTTGGAATCTCTCTGGACTGCTTAAGAACTTTCTTTTTTTTCTAGTTAAAATACTCAGAGACATATAGGTAACCTTTTCTCTTTCTACTTTCTCCTTCGACTCCTGCTTTCTTATGTAGATTGAATTATTTTTAGGGCAAGGAAACATACAGTATTGTTTGGAGAATTCATGAAGAGTAGTAAACAAGAATTAATGCAATTTAAAGGATTAATAATATGATCTCCTCATTATCATTTGCCTTATAGCTCAGCATTGAGCCCAGTACCATCTGTCTGGTTAAAGTGCATCTTCCAGGAAATCATTTTGAACTGTTTCTGCCAACACCTAAATTGACTAGTTTGAATTTCTTTGGCACAAAGCCCTGGTTAAAGCCAGCTTTACTTCTTTCATATTTATCTGTTCTTCTTTAGGAGGTGCTCACATGCTGCTGTAGTGACCTCTTGGGGGAGGTCGCCCAAATGAATCTTCATGTTACCTCCTCCCTTCCCCCCTTTTTTGTATTTTTGTGACTAGCAGGACTTCATCAGTCTTGTTCCTTAGTTTCTCTGGGATTCCAAGATCTAGTAAAAGTTTTGTGTATATATCCAGAGAGCTCTCTTCAACCGGTAGACTATGATTGTATTTGTTTGTATATTTTTTTCATGATATAACATAGATTCAAGAAATTAGAAATTCTGTTTTTAGCCTCTGTGTTTAAGCTTTGCCTTATTGCCAGCACACATGGTTCATAGAAATGGCTAAATGGGCCTAAGTGATGTTCTCCCTTCCCACGTTAGAGATCCAGGGAAATTGAAAGTTATCCAGTTTTGGGGGTGTAAAGAGAATAATTTTTTATTCCTAACTTGGGGCTAGGCTTTCACTCCAAGCCATTCCCTCCTCTGGGTACATTTGTGTAAACCTGACCTATTTTAATGGGTCTCAGCTGTGCTTGCTTTCCAGCCACTTAACCCTTTCTCTTTTGGTTCCTTATCTTTGCAAACATATCAGAGAAATGGGCTTGTAAAACTCGGTTCAATTTGGCAAATGCAGGCAAACAGTTAAAAAGCTCTGAGTTGGGATGGTTCATGTTCCCTGTTATGCTGCGATTTAAATATACCAAGTTTCCATAGCCAGCTCCAGACATCGCTGTGGTGAAGTGTATTTTAGGAACTCTTTTTAGCAAAGGGATATGACCATAGTGGATGGAGCTCTGTTTTCTCATTGTACTAGTGTTTTATATTGAGTAAGATCTTAAATTCTTACACTGTAATTTGTATTAAAATAGCCAGGATTTTTTAAATTTTTTACACAGTAATATATATTATATTAGCATACTCAGGACTTCCGTGTTGCGAGAAAGATTTTCTAGTAATATAAACAAAATGTTTATCTGGTATTAATGTTGGAATTGAGTATTCTGTTTTTTTCGACCACTACTGGAACAGGGTGACTGAAAACATATTAAAAAAAATCCATGAACTGAGATTTTAAGCTTGTTAAAATCAGGCTGTTAGTTTTTCCATACGATGTACACAATGGCAATCAGTTTTTGGATGGACCGTTGTTGAATAATACATGAATGTAAATGGAGATTGTATGGAATCAGTTGGATAATTTTGAGGAATGCTTTAAGTACACTAAAGAGCCTGAATAGCAGTTAATGGTGCTTCAACTTTATTACTGTTTATTATAGTTGGCAGTGTAGTTGTATTTTTTTTCTGCATTGAGTTCTCTAGTTTCCTATAGAACAGCAATAAAAAAAGCTTACAAATAATAATAGTCAGATGCACTGTATCCTGTGGCAGCAAAATAGTTTTGCATTAAATTGTAGTTCTTGGCAGTCCGAGCGTGTTTATTGTTGGGCCGCTCCAGAAGATCGGCCGGTGCGGGAAGGACCGAGGCAGACGTCAGCATCGGAGCTGTGCAAGCAGACGGGCTTTGCATGTGCTTGCGGTAACCCAGCGTGGAGCTCTGCAGGACACCTCTGGAGCTGGGCCAGCGAGCTCCTTGTTCAGCCTCTGCTCAGCCTTCCCTGCTCCTGTCTATTCTCCCACCCCCTATCAAGACCAATATGATTTTAGTTACCTGTTTTGAGAACTGCTGAAGTAAGCCGAAATGCTTCTGCCATCTAGAAAGCAGGTTAGCGGTACAATGAATAAATGTACGTAGCTTTAATACTTGGTCGGTTGTGAGATTTTGCTGGGAGCTTGGACTGTTTCTTCTGTTTAAACAACAGGAAAAGTGGTGATCAGAAAGTGATTTAGATGTCCAGTTGCTCTTGTTCACAGCTCCCATGATTTAAGAATGTTTCTCTTGCCCATTACTTTTATCATCTTCAGAGCTGAACGTTTGCTACCAGCAATCACAGGCTGGGAAGCAAATGGAGGAACACATTGTTCTCTTCATTTGTCTAAGTTCTGAAACTCCAGTGGAGGAAAAAATAAATCTGATCTGCCTCATACAGAAGTGTCACTTTCTTTGCTGGAACAAAGTCATGGCAGTGAGTGGAGCCGATTCAGCCTTGTCCGAAACTTGCTTTGCAGAGTTTTCTATCGGTATTGCTGCACGAGTTCGCAAAGATTCTTGAATCTCAGGTTTTAAGTTTTATTAGTAATCCTGCTCATCTGCTGAATTGTGCTAACACTTTGCTTCGTAATTTTAACTCTGCCCTAGGGAATATGCTCTGGTTTCTTATAGTAATAGCCAATAATTGTAACAGATTTATTTACTAGGTTGGATATTGGTAAGAGTATCTGAAGCACTCTGGGGTATTTTACAGTTTTCTGCTTTTTGTGTGATTTGTAAAGCATGAGTTGCACATATTTTGTGAATCAGGAATGTGTTGTCAGCTGCCTCTAGTGGCCTGTGCAGCATGAGATGCAGTTTTTATATTGTTTCCAGCATATTAAATCACTTGTTGCTGACAAAGTACCTTTCGGCCCTGTATGTTTACTTCTTTGCAGGGTTGCTACCGAGACTGAGAGCATGAGGAAATACTGACCTAAATACTGAGAGATTCCTCCTTAGCTGAAAGACATTCTGCAGGACCTGCCTTAAGGTGCTTTTGTTCATCTGACCATGCCTTATTGTTTATCTTTCTTTCTTTCAGCTGTCGGACAAGCAACAGAAAGAGTTTGATCGTAACATCCAGCACATCTCCAACTCTTCCGCGACCACATTCCCCTCTTCATGGACACGCAGGTAACTCCCTAGGACTGCTTTGCGTGGGAATCATTAGGAAAGATGTCAGCGTTCATTGTAGTGAGTTTGAACATATTGATACTCTACATCAAAATATGCTCTTTGAAACTTAATCTGACTATACTTTTTCACCTTTTCTAACTTGTAAGAGGGTCCTTATAGTTTCAAAATACATGTTTTATGTCCTCATCTCTTCTGCACTTTCTAGTTCACTACCATATCCATCCTCCACTCTTTCTGGGCAATTCAGTCCTCTTACGTCCTGCAAAAGAACCTGAGATGGAGAACAAAGTAAAATAAAATTAAGTAAATACATTTAAGTAGATATCTTGTTTTAAGTCTCCTAGCATGGTTAATTTGTGCCAGTGATTTAACTGCAGTTCTCATGAGAAGAAACGTCCTGCTTGTTTCTGTATGCCTCCAGCAGCCCATCAGCTGTGCAGTGTGCCTTCTTATGGTCTCTCTGTCTGCTACTTAGAGCAACATGAGTTGTTTAGGATTCTTTTCTTTTTTTTATATTACTGCCAGTTTTACCATGGCAGCAACTGGGAAATGCTCATTTCAGAGCAAATGGGCAACTGCTTGTTAGTCATTGAGGTGAAGTGTGTGGAGATGTTCTTTCTATAGAAAAAGAAAGAATGATTGTTCAGCCTACAGTAACTACGGATTTTCAGAAAGGGTCATGCATGCAGATTCAACAGCTTGCCTGAACAGCATGTTCCCTTGGTGTTTTTATTGTTGAGGGAGGTAGGTGATGTGTGACTACATTGTTTTTGATATTTCAAAATGCCAGAGAAGACGGCTGGGCTTCAGGTATGGCCCTAATGGGCACCAGTTAGTAGCATGAAACAGCTTGAATATTTTATGGCACATCATCCACAGTGGAGCCTGTCTGGAGGCACATCACTGTTGCATGTAAGACAAGTAACTGTTGTTTTCATTATAATCAGACTTTCTTCCTCCTACATGGCAGTATGTTCTGTAAATACTTTCTGGAGATTGAAACTAAGGAAATGCTGAGAAAGAACAGCAAATTGATAGTAGCTCAGCTAGGAGCCATCTGCTTCTGTTTGCAGAGCATTGCATCTCGAGAGGTGACACCCAGTCTGTCGAAAGGAAAAAGAAGACCAAAGTTATTGTTGAGGGATGCCCATGAAATCCTTAAGCACCCTAAGTTTTCATAAAACTTTGTCATATTTGCTTGGGGTGCTATAAAGCTGGAAGGCTGGGAAGTTACTTTAATGACATTATTTTGTTAAAATGGCGCATGATTTTCAAATTAAAATGTTAACAAAATCTTAAAAGTAGTGTATTAAACCCATTTTCTTGTTGCTTCAGCATCTCAGATAAAATACAGGGCCAAAAATGTGCATAGGGCACTTCCCTTTCACTTCAAACTCCCTTGGTTCTGTTGTGTGTTATTATGATAGTGATAGCTTTGTAAAATTTGGTTTCAACAAGGCATTTTTCCTGGTAGAGGTTCTCCACTTAGTTACGTTGTGCTCTTTACTTTGTTCTTCGAGTTGATATATACATTGGATTTAACAAATTCTAAGTTAGCTGTTCAAGCCTTTAACTAAAGTGATAAAGATGCTCCTCAGAATATGGAAGAAGTGTCTTTGCTTGGCAGATTGCAACACGATGTTGATGTGATCATTGCTCAGAAGACAAATGCAGAAATGTTCAGAATAGAAACATTTCTATTGTCTTTTGATTTGCTTTTCTCCTCTGTCTATTTAAAAAATGAAAAATTGCTCTTAGTGGTTTTGATGCTGTCTCAAGCTTTACAAGCTTATCTTTTATTAGAAGTATGCGACTTGTCTTCTAGAAACTAGAGTAACTAACCAGTGGCATGCCATCTTTCTTCAGCAGTAATTGTCAAATATTTCTATTTTTTGTTCTGATATTGCATATGGGATTTAAAACTATTAATTAAAAGGATACCCTTTGTGACCTCCAAGAATAGCCAGTAGAGCATAGGAAGATAAATTACTTGTAATTTGAGTTCTCTACCAGTACTATATTTAGGAGTCTTCCCTGGGAAAAATAATTTATTCAAGGGACAAAAGCAGATGAAATTTAGAGTAGAGTCACAAATATTTTCTTAAGAAATATCATATATGAGATGTGAATTTGAGAACAGGCTGTGATATTTGTTTAGTATTTGAAGAGAATCTATCAGTCTGTTTGTTCAGGCACATACACTGATAAGTTACTAAGAAATGCTGGAGCCTCTCCCTGGCCTCTTTTGTCTTGAACACGCTCTTCTTAATGCCCATTCTGAACCTCTCTTATGAATCAAAGGAACAGCAAGCATGCAGAGAAATCAGGGAGGCTTTCTAAAATGTTTCTGTTCAGAAACCACTCTAAAACTGAGTCCTGGACGGCACTAGCCTCAGGAGTTATTCTTCTGTATGTAATGTAAAAGTCAGTGGGTGTGATATAGCACAGTTGACTGACCATCAGCAGACCTGCCCCCTAATGAACACTGGTGCAGGCAGATACACTTACTATGCAAAACAGCATCCAGATAAGATGCCAGGCAATTTCATATCCTAGAAAATTTAGAGGAAAAGTAATACTTAAGAGATCTCAACATTTGAGGTGGAAGAACATCTAAACAATTTTAACTCTGCCATGAAATCACTTCTGATTCAAGAACGCTTAATGGATTTGAAGTGTGCTAATTCAGTTTTCAAACTGTATGAAATAACGCTTTCCAAAATGAGCTGGGACCTTGGTATAGAAAGCTGCAGCTTGTTAACTTCGCGGGAAAGTTGCCCTGCTTGTCTAGTCACCCAAACTTGGATTGAAGTGACCAGTTTTAGTACAGGTTTGAAAATCCTCCTTTTATTCTAAATTCTTCTTCTTTCAAAATCAGAGGGAGAAAAGGTATACATGTATGTTCCTGACACTTTTTTGTACTTGTTTGGATCCATTTTTTAAAATCTGAAAATTACAGAGAAGGTGTGCACAGTACAGCTGTGATACCCATCATAAGGTTCTTTACTAAGTTACCATTAGATTATATTTTAAAGTGAAAAGCTTAAAAGCAATCAAAGAGACAACATCATATTTATAATTCAGTAGGAAAGAGATAGGTTCTTACAGCTGGATGATTGAAGTTCAGGCTACTTTAAAATTTACTTTCCACAGCTGTAAGGTAGCCAGGTTGCTCGCTGGCTTCCAGTGGAGATGCTTGTCACTGCTGGGACCTTTGTCCTGCTCCCATCTGTAACGGCAGGTAGAGCTGCTCACCGTCAGCACTGTGGTACTGAATTAAATTATTCTGCTCTTTCGCTGAAAGTTCAGTTCCACCTTTTGGCAGAAAAATGGCTATTACTAAGGCCTCTATTTATTTATTATTTTTAGAGTGGGCAGAGTATGTAACATAGCGCTCTAGATCCTGCCCTGGTTATCAAAGCTGCAGTTTATCAGCATTTCATGTGTGTGATCCTCAGATGGTGTGAGAACTATACATGAGACAGGTGGTACGCAGGGGGTTTAAAACTTTTTGGTCATTTTAAGATTCATGTGTGCTGGAAGACAGCTAATTTTGTAGCATGCAATAAGATCTTTAGCTGCTTGTGTTAATATTCAGCAAATAACGTTAGTATATCCTATACCTATCTGATGAGTGTCGTGTCTGTAGATGATAGCTGAGAGTTTCACCTATCTATTGCCCATAAGGTCCGGTTTTGTACTTTGAGGGTAGTGGATATACAAATGCTTTGGCTGCGTCCTTCTTCCTGTGCCCGGAAAATGTAAAGGTTTATGCCTGAATTATTAACGTTCATGTAACTGTGTTGATTTACCTAATGGGTAATCATTCTGTGTAACAGCCTCCCTTGAGACAGAGTCGTTTCAGGTTCAGTAGTAGCCAACTATAACCCTTGAGCAACAGGGGAACTTACCTTTGCTAACACAATAAATAAGGTTTCGATCAGCCTTGGTGAACGAGATCATTGCACTAAGGCTTCTCTTATTAAAATTCCTTCAACTATAGCAGATGTAGCAGTACTGGGAAATTTTAGGGAAAGTAGTAATTCCCCTTCTCCCTGTTGTTGTTTTAAAAGCTTCACCCAGATTTGAATTGAGTAGAAAAACTAATTGCTTTTCATTTTAAAACTAGAAGCAACTCACAGGGGATCCAATTAAAATTCCAGTGTCTGGAAGGAAATATGCCGTGTAAATCTGAAAAAGTAGTTGCTTAAAAATTAGTAGTATCTCTGTACCAGATTGTGCGGGCTCAGAAGAATTCGAACACCCACATACTTCATTTCAAAATTTAAAAACTGTCATTACCCAATTTGCTCAGTTATTCTGAAATCCTATTTTGATCATAATCTGGAAAGTTTACGAAAGATTGGTGAAGACATAAAAAGGCAATGACAGCTCATTGCTTGTTTATAACAGCATTGGGCAATGAGCTTTTTGTTCAAAAAGACCATCTTGACACAGTAGGGTTTGTCGGCGGTAAAACTTGAAAAGGCAAAGACCAAGGTTTCCACCAAAACTGGGAGCCTTCCTTGCTTTGTTAGAAGATCTACATAACCACGGAAAGGCCTCCCTCCTGCTGCATTTCCTCCTGACCTAAAATGCTCCTTCAGCTTTCTGCTAGCAAGTAAATAGTGACCCTAACCCTAGCTGTATGCTGCTACCAGGATATGTGTGTTTATGCACCACTGAGCTGTTCACTTTGTGGCTGTCATAGCCTTCTTCTGTCTTTCTTGTAAGCTTGCAGTGCCATCTAGACTGTCAAACCAGTCTTCTCTTAATTCAAAAGCAGAGTAATGTCTCTGGTTTTCCACTGTAAGCGTATGAATTAAAATGAGTGCAAGCTTAATAAATGAAGCACCAAAAATCATCTAGTTATTGATTTCTGATCACTCTCTCCCCTTCCTGCTTGGGATATACTGGGAATGGGTTAAACGGTGTCCGGTTTTGGGTGAAGACTTGCATTGTGTTACATTACCCTGTGAACTCATTGTTAGTTCTTAACTAACAATACAAAAGTAAACCAAGCCAACGGAGAACAAACCTGTTGCTCAAACCCTTTGTTTTTAATTTAGTTTGCTCCTGGTGAAGCAGATTGTGAAGTGGTCTGGAATTCACTTACCTCTCCAGTTCTCTCATCACCCCTCGACACATGTTAGATCAGCCTGGGGCTGCTTTAATCTCAACCAGCTGCTATTTTTCCCCTTGTGGACTTGTAGACCAGATGGAGTTTGCTGGCCTGTGCTGCACTGTGGCCACCCTCGTACCCCAGACGGCATCAGCTTGTTCTCCCTCTCCTCCTCCCTGCCTGCCCAGGCATGCCTGCCAGGTGTGCACACACCTTGCTCACAAGAAGTTGTGGAGGGATGCTACTGCAGTTTTTTGTGAACCATTTGTATAGCCTAAGCGTGAGTGAATGTTACCTTTGACTGAGCACAGTGCTTATATTCCGTTTCTGCTCAGCTTAACAGTTAAGGTGTATGAATAGCTTGTGTTGAAATTAATGCAACTTAATTATAAGCTTCAGTACCGTGCTGGATGGGACCGTCGCCTCACAAACAGTGCTGGCTTGGGGGGGTGAGCTGGGCACCTAGTACTTCTCCTGAAACAGAGACAAGTCCTTTGCAGATGACTCATCATTGATGTTTGACTTTTCGACGTGACTTTTAAAATAAATCCGTTTTATATGGGATCTAAATTTGAAAACATTTCTGATGACCACAGTTACGTACCTTGCAGTGCATTGCTTGACCTGTATCTATTTAGTTTTCCTGCTCTTATTTTAATGTTATTTTTCTGGCTCTGCACAAAGAAATTGCTGTTGCCTTATGTTTACGATGTATAGTTTCTCTTTTGTGCTTGTATTAAGGATCTGAAAGAGCAAACCACTTAAGAATATGCCCAACAGAAAGCATACTCGCTGACATGAAGCTTCTAGTTCATCTGTAACTTTCAAAGGTTTCTGCAGTTAGTCTGTAAATGAGTCTGCTTTCAGAAGGGCTTTCTGTGAAATGGTTGCTTTTTACTTTGAAATAAAATACATTGCAATATACCACTTACCAACCATATGCTTACACATCATATGACAAAACCCAGAGAAAGTATTCTTGTGCCAAGTGAAAATGAAGTGTTATTTTTTCCTTGCTGTATAAATTCACTGGAACTTTCATTTTCATGGTAGAAGTATTATTTCAGAAAAGTGGTAGTTAGGGTGAATGCTGATATGTTATAGCCTGATCATCTTACGTGTGTATAGTCCTTTTATTATCATGTGCAGTTCCTTTGGTACATCTTTTTTTTTCCCTCAGTGAATTTTGCATTCAGCCTTGACGTACATTGTGAATAGATACTTTCTTACTATTTATTATTCCTGAAACTGTCATCAATGTCATTTCTAACTCAAGTTTTTAATTGAGAAATGTTAGGAAAAGCTTGTATACAGAAATTATTGCAAAATATTAAAAGACTATATTGTGTATGTGTGATACATTACTTATTTGAAAGTAAGAAAGAAAACGTACACCTTAAAATATTTTAAAAGGAGGGAAAATACTGATACATCCGTATAAGAACATTTCTTTAGCAAACTAATGCTCAAATGATCAAAGACTCAAAGCTCCATAATTTCAATTATTTGTGACTACAACTTGCAGTTGAAGTTCTTTCTGCACAGTGAAAACTTACTCTGTTTGTTACAAATGTGAATGAAATGTGTTTTTTTTTTTTTACTTTCTCAAACAGGTAGCAGCCCTTTGGACAGCCCCAGGAACTTCTCTCCAAATGCACCTGCTCATTTTTCCTTTGTTCCTGCCCGAAGGTAAGGCAGGATCTATTTTCTTCGGACTGGCAAGCAAATAGTCTATATACTTTTATTTAGAAATGGCCTATGGGTCAGAATTTTTTTGATTGTGTTTTACTTTCTCTGATGTTTCCTATTTTATTTTATTTTATTTTATTTTATTTTATTTTATTTTATTTTATTTTATTTTATTTTATTCTCTTTTGTTTAGATCTTGGCAGCACTCACAAAGTATCAGGTGCTTTTCAGACCTAGAAGATGATAAAGTAAATTAAATAGTTAATACTGCCTAGGGAGGAGGCAATGTTCTCCCAGAAGGATGACATATAGGGCATGTGATATAACAAAGCATTTAGTCATAATGACATTAAAAACAGTTATGATTAGGATAATCGTATCTTAGTTGTAGTCCTAGATGCTCTTCTCACTGAATAACTGAGGTGTATTCTAAGTGTACTGATCTTCTTTGCTATGTCTGCACAAAGAGGTAAACATACCTAAAATTAGGCACGCACAACTGTGTGTGCATTCATTCACTGCCTTCTGACTGGTAGCAACTTTTTCTATACTGTCTTGGGCGTTGGTGTCAAGAGTACATTAATGCTCTAATGAGGAAAATAGGTGATAATTGAAATTGCAAGTCTACAAGGACTTCTAGAAGAGGAGCAGCATTGAGAGACCTGAATGTGAAGCTATCATCTATCCTGCAGCGAATGCTAGACAAATGCTGGTCGTGCCATATATCAAACTGGTGGAAAGAAATCTGATACTATAGTGATGAATTTAGTGTAAGGAATAGGACAGAAAGAATAAAGACAGCTGGGAGAAGCAGACAAGTTGTGTATTGAATGTCGTATCCCAGCAGGTAGGCAGAAATGGATAATGATACAGAAAGTTAAATTTTGTGGAGAAATAAAGAACAAGAAAAAAAGAGATCCCAAGCAGGGTTTGGGCATAGCAGCAGGATTATTAGATTCAAGTGTGGGGAAGATATTTTGGATTTGCTAAACCCTGCCTCGGCTGGAAAAAACCCTGTCTGTGTTAAAATGATCTGAGAACGGGAAATGTGTGATCATCCTGAGAGGAAGTAAGTTTTCTGAGAATGACAGATTTAGCTTGAGGACTAGTTAGAAAAAGGATAGGTCTCAAAACTTCAAGGAAGAATAAAGGGTTAGGATTTGATGAAATAAAGTACACCCTTTAGCTGAATGGCAGGTAAATCCTGGAGCGTTTCTCCATTGAGGTGATTTGCTAGAAGTCCTGGTGTCCTTGAATACTGCTTGAAGTAGACTTTGGTTTTCAGGTCTTAAGTAAGAAAAAACTTCATAATAGCATGTGAGATGTGACAGACTGGATATGTATTTTCCTGTTGCCTCAAAGGGAAAATTCAGTGTTTTACCTGCTGCTAAAACAATTCAAATGGACTCACAGCATCCACCTTTATTTTTAAAGAGGTATCTGAGCCTGATCTGGGTGTATTTGATAAGTTCTGTTGAAGTCAACTGGATTTTTACCAGTTTTCACAGTATCTGGAGTTCTGGACCCTGGAACACAGGAGGAAAGTTGCAGCTGAAACCATCGTCAAACTTAACATAATTTTTCAACATCATGTTTCAACTTGATGTTTCAGTGTCATGCTTTCTAAAATTCCAAGCAGAAAATAAATGTTTTAATAATAAAACTCTGAAGAGTGACCTTTCACACTTTTCCACTTTTTAAATCTAATTTTTTAAGAAATAGATGAATAAAGTTTAAGTCTGTCCTATCAAATACTGTGGTTCATTTTACAGTATGCATGTTGCTCTCTATACCTTTTCTGTCATTGAAAAGAACACTTAAGCAAAGCTTGTTTTAGAAACTTGTTTCTATTTTCTACTGGCATTACACCCTGTATAGCTATGCCAGCAGTACCAATACATATTTATTAGATCATCACATAGTGGTATCAGAATAACTTCTATATGATCGTATTAAGTAATTGAAAGTGTGGTGCTCTGTTACCCCAGACAAATGGATATTTTACTGTACCCTTTTGATCAGTGTTGCGTGGCTCTTAAGAGATGGTTCTTACCTGATTTCCTCCCATTGCCATCACAGAAATGATTTTCTGCCTTTTATATTTGGTGTAATTTCTTCATTTATTATCCTGTTTGGACATCATTTGTGATTTCCATTCTTTCATTATAGCTCTGTGATGAGTTGATTCTTGGGACAGAGTAGGAAACACATTTGGAAAACTCATTTTATTGTAAAGCCAATTTCACTACACGCACGGCAAGATTGTCCTTAGTTTGACTAGTGATCAATCATAAATCCCTTGCTAGGCACCCTTTCAATGACTGTGTCATAGCCACAAAGTTAGCACGTTCAGGAATCCTCCTATTTGAATAAGGAAATGTATGGTTAATTCTGTCCGTATTCACTAAAACTGATGTTAGTGGAATTCCAGTAATGGAAGATGAGCGTTTTTTTCAGAAATCACACGTGCATCTTATACTTCTCCCTCTCTCATTATCATTGTACAATTTCTTCCATACAGCCACGGACACAGAGCAGACAGGTAATGTGTATCGTATTGCTGTTGTTTGTGTATGTGTATGAACTATGCTTCTGTGCAGCTGACCCTGTGTCCCTAACAAGTTCCTGCTGTAATAACCCCATTTAGACATTCAGCTTCTATTCTGTGGTAATCAAAACAGGAAATCTTTGCATTTTGGCTTAAAATGATAAACAGGTAGTGCTCTGGAGAAGATGCGTTATTCTTCTAGCACCTTCTTGTTTTGAAATTGATCTACTGTTCATTTAATAGCATTTAGCTGCCATAAAAATACCTCCTTAATTAACTAATCAAAATGTCATTTTAAAGGCACAACTTGTTGTTTGCATGTTTTTATTGNCCTGCTGTAATAACCCCATTTAGACATTCAGCTTCTATTCTGTGGTAATCAAAACAGGAAATCTTTGCATTTTGGCTTAAAATGATAAACAGGTAGTGCTCTGGAGAAGATGCGTTATTCTTCTAGCACCTTCTTGTTTTGAAATTGATCTACTGTTCATTTAATAGCATTTAGCTGCCATAAAAATACCTCCTTAATTAACTAATCAAAATGTCATTTTAAAGGCACAACTTGTTGTTTGCATGTTTTTATTGTGCTAACAAAGGGTCTATAATAAATAAAATAAAAGACCTGAAAATTTCTTTCCAACTATCTTTTCCTGAAGCAATATTGCATGAGGTCTCTCTAAAAATACGTTTATTAACAAAACACTGCAGTAACTTTGAAACGTTTTGCATAAATGAAGGAGGAATTTTCTTTTAAAGTCTTTTTCCCATTGCCTTTGATTTGGAAGATTTTTACTCTTGTCCCACTTCTTTCTGCTAGAATAGAGCTGATATGCATTGTCCTGACTGCTTAGCACATTGCTTGTTTAGATTGCATCAGCAGAAAATAGCCCAAGCATGAAGAGGTGTCCTGTACTTTTCTAACTGAGGAAGACTTTTTGGTTAACTTTGTCCAAATGAAAATTCTGAAGTAATTTCAGTGCACAATTTAGGCAACTCAGTTAAAAAAGGATTAGGCTTTCCTTTTGCAAAAAATGAGGGACCTGTGCATTCCTGTCTACTGTTTGAGAAGTCAGGAACATACTGCCTTGCTTTGGGTCTGAGGGTCCAAACTGATGTTGAAGCAGTCCTAAATATTTCTCCAGTACCCCTGTATGTTACAAGAAGCTGAATGAAGAAGTTTGGTGTTCAGTCCCTGACCGCATCATGCAGTGACTTTGTAACGCTGACATTTGTTGTTTTTCAGGGTTAAGAAAGGAATTTGATTTCTCTTGGAATTTTTTGGGATTGTTGTAATACATGTAATTGTCTTGCCAAAGAAAACATCACCTGTGGCTAAATGGGGTTTAGCTATAACATACGCATGCAATAGAAATCTGCATTACAGCTTGATTTTTTTTTAAATGCATGAAGCATGAGTCTTCTTAAAAAACTGTCTTGACATAATACTCTTTCAGTGATGTAGAACAGTGGGTTTATTTCCCTCTTGTTCTAAGATAGATGGCAAAGAGGAGCGGTGTGTATCAGTATCTGAAAATAAAAGGAACTAGATCTGGGAAAAATATAAACAGGCATTTATGTCTGGGTGTGCAGTGAACTTTTTTCTGAAGATGAGGCTTCATGGGTGTGGATAGTGAGACGAGAAATATTACCGTGAAGGTGATAACAGTTGAGGTTTTTATAAGCGCTATTTCAGACCTGTACCAAACATCCTATTTTATAATGCATTAATGTATGTGTACCCAAAAAACGCCAAATCTTTCCAGAGTAAGCTAGAACGGTGAACTGTTCTAATTCAGCTTCACTTTATGACCAGTTACGGATAATCTGCTGTAATAAAACAAACAAAATCCATCCCAACATGCAACGAGACACGTTATAGGACACAAAATGCATGCGAGACTGAAATGAAAGCAGAGGCAAAAAAAGTGCTGAGACTGAGCTGAATGTAGTTCAGTTTCCATCCTCACTGAGGCAGGTTTTGGGGGGAGAAGAGGGTTTCAAGGAGGGAATACTGATTCTTCTCAAAGCAGTTGTATAGTTCCTCAGTTCCTCAGTTTTGACGTTGGTAGAACAAGACATTTTCTGCAGTATCTCCAGGATGTTTTGGCTATTTTCCCTGAGGGTCATCTTTCTTTGGCTACAATAAGGAAATAACTACTAATATTGTATTGACTGGAGGAGAAGGAGACCCTAGGTGGAATTTCTGCACTTTCTATCTCCTCTGTATTTTGAGTGGAC
>VYZW01025080.1:4981-17072 GCA_013401315.1 Balaeniceps rex
CCAAAATATTTATTGCCACCATGTATTTTCTGAATATAAGCTTCTAGTTATAAGGCTAAGTGGCATGTCCTTAAACTGATTTCTGATGAATAACTAACTGCATTAAGTGATATCAGCTGGTTTTACTTAATTTACCCATCACAGACTTACTTTGGTGTTGAAAGGAGGCTTAAGCATCTTGTATACAAAAAGCCAGGAGTTTTCAAGGAGAAAGATTAAAAAATTTGTACTGACATATGTTCTCAAGTTTTTTAGAAAACTTCAAAGAAAACAATTTCCTGAAATATTCTTAAATCCAAGTCAGAGACACCTATACTAATGCTTCAGTGCCAGTTTCTCAAACAGACCATGACTAGCTTATTACATCCGTACTTATTAACTTTAACCACTTGCATCACATTATTGATGCTAGTTGGAACACTTCATAATTAACTCAAATAAGCACATACCTTTATAAAATCAGAGGTAGGTTATACATGCAAATAACTATTTTGGTTTAACTTTTAAGATAAGTAAAATGAAAAAAAGTAAACGAGGAGTAACAGAAAATAAACTATGGTTTAGGTTTTTTTAATCAGTTCTAATTACTTTTAATATTATTGATTCCATTGGGTAAGCAGTTAAAAATAATTATGCCATTTGTGCTGAAAATGTAACTTTATTGAGTCCAACACTGAAATAAGTGTCTTGAAAATGCTTTGTAACTATGAAGAAGTATCCCTATAGATATAGGGATGGCATCCTTTTTCTTCCTCTTTTTAGCCTTGTTCAGTAATATATTCCCCATAAGGCTGGCTCTTACCTAAAACTGTACCGAGGCTCAGCTTTGTAATTCTTCCGCTCTTAGGCTGTAACTCTTGACCATGGTAACTCATGTCAATCACATTCACTGGGAAAGTTCATCTGTTTTTAGCACCTGCAAATCTTTCCTTTGGGAGGTGGGATTAGTGCTGTACTATGGCCAGACAACTGTCTTGAAGGAATTTAGTGAAGAATTTTAAAATATTAACTCCAATGCACCCAAGGCTGTACACATCTACCTTCCTTCTTTTCCTAGGTCAGTCCTTCTTACCTTGTCTCCCCCTGCTCTACAGTTTGGCTTCTCCTTAGCCCTATGAGCTGTATTTTGAATGTCAGAGAAGGCACCTTGTTGCTAAAATGAGACAGCTCTTCTCTCTTGTGCCTTCAAGCCTTCTTGGATTGGTTTGAGTAGACCACTGATGACTGAGAGCTAGGGTATAAACCAGTTGAGATGGTATTATTCTGCTTCCTTCATACCAACCCCTTCTTGAATTAATCCTAATAATAAAAAAATCCCAAACGGAACAAAAAAATCATAGAAACATATGGAGCGCATGATATTGCTAACTTAGAGCAGATTCAGAACTAACCCGATACACATAAACAAGATGTCTTTTGGAACATGGTAAGTAAATAGAAAACCACTATATGGAAATTATTTATTCATGAGACATTGAACAATAGCCTTGTTTGGAGTGGCTAATAGATGTGACAGCTATGTTAGGCCTCATTCAGATTACAGAAAATCAATCAATAAAAAAAATGTAGCCTTCACAACAGAGATGATGGGGCCTCCTGTGTCAGGAAGTCAGAGGATTGCTTCAGGAGACTTGTGCTTGTCCTGGCTTGAACCAACACATGTAAACCACACTAAGAAAATAGCCTAAAATTAATTAATCCTGACTCTAACTGTATGTGCTTCTTTACAAAAAATATAGTGCAAGTCTGAAAAAAGTATGTAAAGACAGTTTAATGAACTCCAGCCTTTATTTCACAGCTCGCTGTATCCCTGTGGTCACGTCCATGCTAAGCATTTTCCTTAACTGCTTTGTCATTGAAACAGCAGTTCTAGAGCTGCCACGCTGGTAGCCACAGTGGAGACATTGGTATATAAAAGGCAACTGGACTTTCATCATGTCTTCATCTCATTCTACTCAGAACAAGGCTGGATGACATGGTGGGAATGAAGGACAAAGATCACTGTTTTCATGCCAGTATCCCTACAATTGCTTCTGCAGGGAGTGTTGTATTTCTAAATTGCATAGAGAACTAAAAGCAGACAAGGATGCTCAGGTATAAAAGCCCTATCATTTTCCAGACCTCTGAACTGGCTGTACATAAACTGTTCCTGAACTGGGAGATATATAGCCTCATTACTATAGCACTGTTACCACGAGCCATCCTGCAGTCAGGCACTTACACAGCACTGGGGCTGGAGCTTACTTGTGCCCCCGTATTTCTAGACTTTGTAGAAGGTTTAGCATACAAAACCTAATTTTGTGGCAGAGTAGCCTGCTTTGGTCTCAACCAAATTCTGGACTTGAAATTTATTTGTTCAAAGAAACTAGACCTGGACTCATATCTTAATTTTTCTGCAAGACCCATTTCTAATCTTTGCAAAAGGGACAGAATAACCCAGAATTTTGATGGAAAAAAGTAATTAAGCCCATTTATTTCTTGGCCTCAGCTCTTAGGAATAGCATATAATGTAAGGAGGACCAAAATTGTGTACACATTGATACTGAGTTGCAGGACAAGAGAAAAAAAATCAAAACTGTACTCTCTTTTACAACCAACTGGCATAAATTTCACATTTTCCAAAAGTAATATAAGTTACTGATGCATAAACATATTGAGAATAGTCTGTGCTCTGTTTATTTCTGGTGGAATGATGAAAACCATTGAGTGAAGGCCAAGTATCAATCTTAGTCAGCCACACTGTGATGAAATAAGCGCAGCTTCGTTGATCCAACTCAGTGCATCAGTCACGTGTACTGTCCTGGTAATTAAGTGTTTAACAACCTTTGTTCTTCTGCCACAAAATGCTGTGGCAAAGCAAAATTTGGATCAGGCTGCCTTGAAACAGAATAGAAAGCTGTTTTAGTGATTATTTGCAAAAATGAATTCCTTATTTTTGCAAAACTCAGTGAAGCAATTATGTATTTCTGTGCCACTGCCAAAAATGCAGCACTTCATTTTCCTCTGTTCAGCGACTCTGTTTTTTCTATGTAGGCATTTATAAGCGAGAATATCTGCATAAGGGCTCTGTTGTGTCAATGATTTAAAAAAAATTTAGAGTACCTGAGGTGGAGGTAAGATGATTACTGTGGCAAGGATATCTATTAGACAGCAATATAGTCTGCTCAGAGAAGTGATGGAAATTCCAGTGTTTAAGATTGTAAAACTAAAATGGACATATGGCCAAAAATATTTGAATCGGAGCAGTCCTTCTTTCCAGGTATATGGGCTAGAAGATGCAGAATTTTTTTCATCAGTGATTTTATTTTAAGAAGGTGGCTTGAAAACATGAAGGTGGCTCGATTTTTCAGTTAATGTCACATCATTTTCATAAAACCAGCAATGCCCCCTCTTTTTTTTTTATTTTGGTAGTCTTTTTTTCTTTTCTTTTTTTTTTTCTCTTTTTCTTTTTTTGTTTTTGGTCAAAATTATGAACTATGTGTTCAAATTATCCTTCAGCACCAAAGACCCTTGTCTGTGAAGGAAAAAGAGTTGGATGGCCAAGCCAATTTAGGTAGACTGGAAAGCTGAAAAGAATTGGGAAGAAATTACACATCAGGTTTCATGAAACAAAGAAGCCAGGAAAAGGCTACAAAAACTAAGGTAGCCCTAGAAAGAGCAGAGAAGATGGAAACTGGCTCCTTACTTGAAAAAGTTACAATGATGAGACAGAGATAAACACATCTTTCATTTTAGCTCTATCATGCTGTAAAAGAGCTGTGATGGCATAAATGCCCCATTTCTGGCTATGTGAGGATCCCTTTGCCAAAGAAGCTGTGAGACAGACACTAAGGGTCTCTGGACAACAAGCCTGGGGAGGTGAGAGCGAGCATCATCTGGAGGGGCATGAAACCCAGGCATACACAGCAAATCTCAGCAATGCCAGGGATGAAGCAACCACAGGAGGCTGCTGCAGCTCAGCCTGCCTCGGCAGGAGGTCAGGAACCAGCAATCTCAGGGAGGATTTAAAGTTATTTTTGACTCCACTTGGCCTGTCCTGCAAGATCCTTGCAGTACAGTACAGAAAGACACAAGGGGATTTGATGAAGCACAGAGGTGGAGTATTTGCAGGAATATGTTAGCTAAACAGATTTGCCAAATCCCATTGATTCAGTAGGTTTTTCTCTGGACTGAGATAACAAAGCACATTTTAGTAGTGAGATCCAATTTTTCTCTTTTGTTTTTTGCTAGTGTCAAACCTGTGCTAATGGTTTGAACAGCATGAGTCTCTTTATGCTTCATTTGTTTTGGAAACACCTAAAAGAGATAGTGTGTTGTTCCATCAGTGCAGAAGAATCTTGTGTCAGTCACAAATTCACTGATGCTCTAGGTATTTCCCACTGAATGACTCCCCTAATATTCAGAAAGAACCTACAGTAATATAAACCTCCTCCAGAATCCATGAGATAAATGAAGATAAGTAACCAAGTACTTACTCAACATGTTTCTTTTTTTAGCAAAGGGTGGGTAGATAGGTCCTTCAACTCTGATGCTCAAATTCAATGAAATACACATTTATCTTCCTTTCCATTTCATGCAAAGAAAGTTAATTGCATCATTCCTTTCTCCTGGACCACAGCCAGCATTTGTTTCCTGGTTTTTTGAGTTACAATGTTCTCTTCTGTATAAGAGCAAGACCAAGGGCAGTAGTTCTAGTATAAAGATGCTCTATTCTGTGGGAAAGAAAAATGGAAAACATATTCAATTAGGACATTTCTAACTTGCTGTATCTAATATAGTATATGTGTCAATATGGCACAATGTTAGTTCTCAGTTGCTATCTCTGTAAAACAGCCACTCTAAATAAATGGTTATAAAATGTTTCTACTTTACCACATCATCATAATCTGTCTATATATTTTATTTATATGAATGGATGTGCATATGTATTTATGTATTCCCAAACTTTCAGCAGTTGACCAGTATGTTATCAAATAACTACTTATTTGGGGGAGTTGAATTTATGACACTTTCCACATACCTAATTTTCAGAAAATGCTGAGCATCCAGCGTTTGAGGCTGTAAGGCAACGTAATAAATTCAGCACTTAGAATTGCCAGTCACCTCTACAGATCTTAGCCATACATTACCAAAAGAAAGGCTTTTTTGTTGTTTTTTTTTTTTTCTGACTGAGTGCAAATGTGTCAGTTTACAGTGTCAGCTGTAAAAACCCATTCCAGAGTGATTTCAAGGAGGAAATGGACACATTCGCTTATGTTTTGAAAACATAAGGAAGTGAAAACTGATACTGATGAGGGATTTCTTGCGAAAGATTGGAATTTAGAAAATGATTGGAGTGTATCTTACATAGTTAGGAAATAAGTTTTTTGGAGGGCTGGGGTTTTTTTTCAGAATGAGCAAATGTAGAAAGAAAAAAACTGACATGCTAATTCACATATCCTGTTGTATAGCTGTCATTGTTTTTTTCCAGATATGTTTTCGTGCTGGAGGAATAAATATCTGGGTTTAAGCTGGCACTTAAACATATGTGCAGACAAGAGTTGCACACCACCTGTCTCTTTCTCCTGTCTTTGAAACAGGACTTTAAATAGGTCTTAACCTTGTTGTGGCCCCTTTGCTGCAAGAAGTATTTTGGTAAAGCTGTGCATCTTTCTAGGAAGACACAAAACACAGCTTTCCAGGATTTAAGTGTGCATCCAGAGTTCAAACCCATCTCTTGTGTTTGCCTTTCCCCATCACACTAGAGATTTAATCAGACCCATATATTTATAAGGCCATTCAGGCTTTGGTGAGGTTCTGTTTTATAGTTTTTTGTCTTTCTGGGAGAATTGCAAACAGATTAATTCTTTCCCTTCCCTTTCCTTCCCTTCCCCTCCCTGGTTTTGGTTCTGTCAAATATACCATATTTTAAAAAAAATGGAGCCAAAGCATATCACCATTTCACATTCTGTTAATTTTTATCTGAATGTGATTCACAGCACATCCAGATTTTCCTATGCCTTAATTCTACATTCATGCTGTATAACCAGTCAGCTCTGGGAAGAGGCACTCCAGTGATGTTAGCTGGCTAAGTCCTAACAGCTGGTTTAAAACATCAGTGAGGTGATGGCAGCCAAAAATCCCCCAGTCGGTTCGCTTTAAGCAGTTGCTTGCTGTTTTTTCCACTGCTCCTCCGGAGCCAGCAGCATGCTGAGACCCAGCAACAGAGGTCCGCAAAGGCATGGGTGCTGCCTGTGCCAGTGTCTCCGCACAGCCTATGTGTTATTATACTGACTCTGCTGCTTCATTGTGCCTCCCATGCTCACTGACACCGAAGAAATCGCGATATGGCCTGGTTTGGTCTAAGTGGGACACCAGTAAGTGGGGGACAGGTTTGACAGTAAGGTTGGTTTTGTATCTGTCTAGGAATATCTTTCCACCTACAACAACTATGTTCAATCTGTGCCTGTACCTGCTCACATGTGGATCCCATCTCCACAGACAACTAGCCTTGAAAGCAGTAGGAGGGGTGAGGCCAAGGGAGTGGCTGACTGGGTAGAAAAAAAGACCACGGCTGAAGAGACTCTCTGCAATGAAAAACAGCAGGGTGATGATTTGGCTTGCTTTTTTTTCACTTGTTCAGTATTTTTGCCAGGCAGGTGAGCTCCCCCAGTCTCACAGACCCCCACAGCCTTTCTGGCACTGAGGGCTTGATCTCAGACTGAGTCAAACCCCTTGTGTTCAATCCTGGGGTTTAGCCCAAGCATTGCATAGCTACAGAGCTGGCCAAAATGCGTAAAAAGAAATAATTACCAGCTCAATGCACCTATGGGGATGCTTCTGAGGCCTTGAACAACAGAAGAAAAAAATACCCAAGCTTTGTTCTCGTGTAGTGTATGTGTATCCTGGCAGTAACTGTAGTACTGTGACTGCTTTGATGACTGAATGGGGTATTACAACAACTATAAGGTAGCCTTAAAAATCTCTGCATGACTCTGTATTACGGTAACTATTAAAGAGTTGACAACATCTGTAGGAGCAGACTGTATTGGGGCAAAAGTTCCAGCATGCAGAGGGAAAAGTATGCAAATGTGCTCATTCCTGCACTTAATTTGTATATAACTCTTTTCAGGACTGTCATAGGCTTTCCATTTTGGATTTAATTTCTGATCCACACATGACATTACTCACATATTAGTGAGCTGCAGATTACAGATAGAATTTCTTCACGCAGCAATACCAGCGCATTCAGGTAGCTTCCTCTAGACTTTGCATCTAAAGCAACATTTCTGTTGCTTTCCTGTCTGGCCATGGTGTTCTTGCATTCCTCTCTTCAGTAAAATATAGTGTAACCTGAGAGCCATTTTGGTGCTGCTACTGCCACACATTCACTACTGACATTTTCACAGTGTGTCCCCAGATTCTGGTTCTCTACTCTGCATTCAATCATTTGCTGCTACTGTTACCCAAAGAGAGTCTTTTCTAGTGATACCAATGCTTAAAGGACAAGTATGTACTGTGTAGGAAAAAGGGGTTCTATTAAAAGGAGGAGGAAGATCATTGATTTGAGCCACATGATGAAATTGCTCGTGCAGCTATTAGCAGAGAGTCCTCAGAATGTTCCACCAGCACCTATAACAATTCCCAGGTCAAAAAGTTAGGGAAAAAATCTAGACATAAAAATAAATTATTCTCACAGTACTCAAGAAAGTTGTGTTAACCCAAGCACCCAATACCTCATAGACACAAAGAGAATAAAATCCAAATTAGTGTTATATGGGGCTTTAACACTGCCTCTTTCAGAAAGCTCAAAGCAGTTTTGAACAAGATCAGCTTGTAGGAATAATTTTAAGTAGAAAAGTATGAACAATAATTGGGAATCGCTTAGGAATATTTTCACTTGTTAGTCAAGAAGCTGCAATCCCCTAATCCAAAAGGAAGGCCACACTGTTCAGAAAAACAGCCTGACTGAGAGTGAAAAATTAAAGCAGCTATTTAAAATATATCTAACTATTGGAAAATGAGGTAAATTGGCAGAAATTAAAGTAAACCAGAAATTAAGACTTAAAATTGATTAGGGAAACTAAATAATATAATGAACAAATACGATCCTTGCAGTATTAATCCTTTTCTAGTTGCCAATGGTAGAATTGTTAATTGTAGTATGAAAAAGATAGAACTGTTCAAGAAATACGCTATCAGGTAAAGCTCGAATAGAACATTAAAATGAGAATTGTAATATTTTTCCACATTCAGTACACAGGGGAAAAATAGAGGCTCTATTCATATTTTACAGCTATCATAGAAAAATTACAGAAAAACATCTTGATGTGACTTTAAGAGGTTATCTAGTCCATTTCCTGACCCCCAAAATACCTTTGTCTTTCATGGCAGCTGTGTGTCTAGTGTGTTTTTACAGACCTCCAGCACTGAAAACTCTGTGGTCTCCTTTAGCAATTTGTTCTAGTGTTCTACTATTCTTGTCCATATAAAGTTGTTTCCCATCTAACCTTTCCCAATATCTTTTATTTCTTGCTTCAGATTAAGCCCACTGTTTATTGTCCAATCCACCGTAGTCACTGAGAACAGATTATTCCTTTCATCCTTGCAAAACTCTTTTACGCACATGAACACTGTTGTTATGCTCACTTCAGTATTCTTTTTGTTAGGCGAGACAAATCCACTTATTTCATTCTCTCATCATAGGTCATGTTTTCTAGACCTCTGATCATTTTCGTCACTCTGATTTGGACTACCTCCAATATTTTCACATCTTTCTTGAAATACACTGCTCAAAACTGAACTCCAGCTGAGGCTTTAACAGTGCTAAGTGGAGCAGAAGGATTATTTCATATGTCTTGTCTTGTTTATACATCCCACTGTGATGTTAGCTTTTCCACAACATCAGAACATTTCTGACTTGTGTTCAACTTATGATTCACTCAAACCCACAGATGAGCTTCTAAAAAATGGCCACCATCCTGTTTTTTTGGTGTTTTTTTTTTCCCCATCCTGTATCTGTGTGGTTGATTTTTTCTTACACTTGTTACTGAGTTTCATCCAGTCTTTTTTTCCAGACAATTTCTTCAGTTTACTAAGACCATTTTGATTTCTCTTCCTACCTTTCTGGCCTCTGCTCAACTGTAAACTTAATCAGCGTGTTCTCTCTTCCCTCTTGAAGGTCAGTCAATCATGAAAACATTGAGCACACCTGGATCCAGGGCAGCACATGGCTGGACATGTCCTGTCACTGACTGTGGACCATAACAACTGTCTGGAACTGCTATCCACCTGATTTTGCATGCAGTTTATAGTCAACACAAGATTTCCCTAGGATCCTCATAAGACGGTCAAAAACTTCATTAGAAGGAAGGTATACAACATCTTCTGTGTATCCTCTGCTTTGTTACTGTGTTAGAGAAAGAAACTAGGCATGATTTGTTCTTGGCAAATCCCTATTAGCTCTTAGTGTAATGAAATAGTTTCCACTTTGACAGAAGATACTAAACAAAAACTACTAAAACTTGACATTTCAACTAGTGAATAGAGGTTAACTTGCATCCAAGATTTTAAAAACAGCTGGTTGAGTGTCCATTTAAATTGCGAATATTATTTTCCAGTAAGTTTGGAAAGAGTAGGGAAGTTCCAACAGAACAGAAACATCCTAATGTTATGTCAGTATTCATAAAAGATAAATAGGATGAACCAGTTATAATCCTGGTCTTCCCAAACATTAGTCCAGCTAACTAAACAGCTGATGGAGTTCATTAATAAAGATTGAGAGGTGCTAAAATAGAATTAAATTAATATGGCTTTTATGGGAAATTGTATTTTCACAAAAGACTTTGTATTTTAACCATAGTAACATTTTGATTGATAAAAATTCAAGAATTCATACAATATTGCCAAACTTTTGTAAAATGTTTGACATGCTAATGTGTTCCACTTAAAAAAACAACAACAACAAAAACAACAAAAAAAGAAAACCCTAATAGAAACTAGTTAATTGAGTAGTAACTGAAATGTAATTGTTCACAGGAAGTCACCTCTGAGTGGGTAGGTTTCTGTGGGGATCCAGAGAGGATGATCTGGCACTAAATTGTTTTCCATTTGTATTGCTTTTCTGGAGAAGCATGTGAAGTAATTTCTGACAAATTTTCAGGTGACAAAATGAGGAGGACTGAAAAGAAAGAGGGGATTGCCTATGACCTAGGTGCAAGGAAACCATAAGAGTTTTTAAAGATACTGCATATAAAATCATGCATTTAAGAACAAAAAAAGTGTCTCAGAATTATATTAATATGTCAAATGTCTCATAAAGTCCTGACTTTGATCAACTGGAAGCCATGGTGGTGAGCAGATCGTATTGCAAGACTATGGGTAAAAAATAGCATGTTCCATTACTGCATGAATAAGAATATATTGACCTGCAATAAGGAGGTTTTTATTTCTGTTCAAGGAATTCCTGTATTTGGCACAGTTCTAAAAATGATGTGTCTGATTCTGGTCATTACAAGGTTGGTTAAAGCATGGGGAAACATGTCTTGTTCTTAGAATCTCAAGAATTTCTGAGATTTATTTTTACAAAGAGATAGTTAAGTAATCATTCCACTGGAGCAAAATGTTAAAAAAAATCCCTACTTGCATACAGTGCGGATTGTAAGATTATTATTCTTTGAACAACTTTGTCATGTTTCAGTGATTGCAGATGGCAGAAGGAAAAATGAAAATATGTTAAGTACATAAAATGTAAATATGTAAATAGTGTGTGTGCATACTAAGGGGAAACTGGCCAAACTTTTCATAGGTTTACAAAACTGGAAGAAAGTGGAGAAAATGAAAAACTCTACATTTATATTCCCTAAACTTTTGTGTTTTGTTATATAATGTGTAATAAGAAAGGCCTGAATTTCAGTCTTTGCAAAATGGAAATAACCTTTTATTTTCCCCATTTTTTCTGCATATTGCCTCCCCTTTTTTCAATGAGTTCTGCTATAGATTCTTACCTGCTTTCTGATATTCTCTTTTACTTTTTGCATAAAGTAGTTAACACAGATTTTTTTGGTTTGTTTCTAGAGTTTCTCAGATGTGCCTGTAGAGAAGGGGAGAAAGCTGGCCAAGACACAAGATCACTGTATGTATAATTTGTATGTTACTAATACACATCTTGCACAATCTCACACAGGGTGAGCAATCAATCTGAAGTTGATTTTTGAGGCCCCTCAGAAATGAACTCCATGCCTACCTGTGAAAAAATAACTGTAGGGAAGAATAGCGATGGTATCTGTGCTCAACCTGTTAGCTCTTCAGGACAAGAATGGACAATAACACCATCTCTGATGAAACCACAAATAGTGCAGCCCATTTCTTTAAATACACCACAACAAGTCATGTAGAGAAGTACATTCTTTGGAAACAAAAATGAGCTTGCAGTGTTTTCTAGCCTTCTGCAGACATAAACATTAGTCACTTTCCGAGATTTTCCTGTAATCTGTCCTAATTATATGTGTACGGTATGTTTTCATCATTAAGAATATGAACTAAACTTGCATAGAGGGTTCTTTAAACTGCCAGTATTAAAACAAAACCACATTGATATACTGTGAGTGTTGTCTCTTTTGAATTCTACTTCAGTGCTCTATTTAGGAGAGGCATATTTTTATGAATGCTCACAACTTGCATAGGATTTTTATTGTTCATTGTGACTTTTTCCTTTTGATAATTTAGAAGGGTATCAGTTGTCAATTTTCATGGCTTCCATCTCATCAGCTTTCTTAGAAGACATGATATACCCAAAAGATACTTCTCTCATTTACACAGAGCTTTAAAACCAATAGATGAAAAACACTGGTTCTCTTAGAACTCCCAAAGGTTGCTGGGTCGGCTATAGCTCTGGGAACAGGAGGTATCACTGACTGATTAATCCAAAAGACCAGTGATGCATTTTCACAGCAGAGATAATCCATTTCTGTGAATCATGAAAGAGGTATTAGGTTTTGTTTTCAAAGACGGCTGCAAAGGAGATGAAAGGAAAATGCAGGGTTGGGCTGACTGACAAGATGACAGTATTAGCATCTCATAGTTGTAATGTTAATCTTGGGAGATGCCTCTA
>VYZW01025111.1:0-10112 GCA_013401315.1 Balaeniceps rex
GCTAGCCTAAAAAAACTTCTAAAACTCATGCAGTTGTCAGACAGACTGGCAAGATTATTATGTTACAATGATTTAGGAATGCTGCTTATGGGAATAGCAAAAATTGGAAGCAAAGGTGGGTTCAGAAGAACAAACAAGCACAATTAAAACACCACATTCTCAAAAGGGAAAAAATGTTCATTAAGATTTTATGAACTTCAAAAGAGATTTTATGAGGTTCAAAAATTTTAAACCCATGTGCATTTGACTTTGATCTTATACTAGATTCTGCCTAAATGTATTTACTTTTATCTACATCAAATCATAGCAATGTGCCAGTCCACATCAGGCATACTTTGACCTTTAGCTCACCTGCATTTGCTGTGCACCAAGTGCTTTGTAACAGCTTGCAGTTCTGGATTTTTTTTTCAAAGGTTCCAACAGTGCTGCATGTGCTGACAAAAGACAGACAGACAGACATGTGGGTATAGGATGCAAAAGGTATATTTTATTAAACATTTATTGTAAAAATTAGAACCTTAATGTCTACATTCATTGTTCATTCATTTCTGCCTTCAGAACCAGACATGTTCTCAGAGATGCAAAGGGTGGTACAAAATTAAAAAATGTCTTTCAAGTAGGAAATTTGTGTGCGTGTAAGTATTTATGGCAACTCTTAAAATTAAAAAATTTAGTGTGATTTAAGGTTTTAAATGCAGTGCTGAAATAAAGATGCTGATTTCAGCTAGTAAGTGACCTCTCACTAACATATATAAAAGTGTGATTACACCCTTGCATCACAGTTTATTGTACCTGAATACCTTATATAATCATATCACTCTTGAATTTATGAGCATTTACTCCTTATCAAGTTCTAAGCCGCTCCTAATGATCACTTGTTTTTTCAATATTTTCACAAAAGTATTTACAAGAGTAGAAAGTTAAAAAACAACTTTGATTTGTCACATTTTTGTTAGTGAACAATGAAACTAACTAAACTAGTTTCCCAGAGATTTGTGTTGATTTCCTCACAGTAGTGCATGACACTTCTGCTTTGTGATATCTTCTGTTTACCACTTTGCTCCTCACCTACCTTATGAATATTTCTGGTTTGTTCTATGCCCTTTTTCGCACTTAAAACCTGGGCAGGAGTGAACAGGAATCACCAAGGTCCCAGCCATCCCAAGTCATCCTACAATGGGACAGTTCAGAAAGAACAGAATTCTTGAGCTCCTGATGTAGCTTTTCTCTCAATATAGTATATACTTTTCTTCCTACCCACATATGAATTTTATAAAATCAGAACCATATACTGTTTTGGAGCTCTGTGTCAAATTTGGTTTAAATTGGCCAGCAGGTAAAGGGTTATTAGGAAAAGGGAATGACAGAAAGAACAAGTGATAGCATAAACCTTTCTTAATGAAACTGGGATAAAAAGGAGAAGAAAAGGTAAAAACCATAAATTTTGTACATGTTCAAAATATCTTCAGCATTCAAGCTCCTAGATACTTTGTAAAATGTCTTTCTAAATCATTTTTGAATAAATAATACTACCCTTCAAATCATAAAACACAGTCCCACAGGACTGAATTCAGCTTTATGAATTTCTGCTGTCTGAGAAAGTCAAGCATGGCTTGTCTGTAATTGCTCTGAGAATAGCGTCCTTTTAAATCAAGCTTTTTGAAGTAAGAAAGGAGAAGAACAGGAAAAGGAATATTACCTACAAAATATTTTTAATATACATGGAATTGGTTTTGAATTACAATTTGGTTTTTGAGGGTTAAAATTCAGTGTTTTTTCCTGCAAAGATTTAACTTCTCAACTTAAAGAAAAAACAAAATATGTAAAATTGGTTAATGAGCTGAATTCAAACCTGATATTAAAGCTGAATTAGGACTAGATAAAAGCTGAATTTGGATGCAAAGTAAACAATTTTCTAATACAAAAATTCCCAGTAAAAGTTTCAAGTTGTCATAAATTTAAGTTATCACTGGGATAGATCATGTTCTTCTCTGGAATCAGGCAATTTTCACTCTCCATACTGTCCAAGCACCGCCTTTTTCCATTGTTTGTAGGGGAAGATAATATTTGAATTGAAGTGCTTCCATAAATTCATGAAGTTATACCTACTAACCAAGGATGGATTGTTCTAAGCTCTGAAGCTCAGGACATAGAGAGGACCTTCAGGCAATAATTTTATGCAACAACTATTCCCATTTGAAAATGGGAATCAGCTGACATTGAATTTTGGAACTGATATATTTCTTTGAAACAAGGTAATTCCACACATCTTCATCCAATACAGAGGAACTTCTTCAACCAGTACAGATCTCCAGTTTAAGAATCTAAATGTCATGGGTATACCTGGAAGCTTGTTAGTGGCTGTATAGGACTAACATGAAACTAGATGATACCAGAGACAAAACACAGTGTTGAATACATTTACTACTCTTCCACAAAGGTAATTGCACTACCCAAAAAATAGGGCTGATATCCCTGCAAACAGCTTCAGCAATAAGAGATCATTGAATGCCATAGTTACTTTGACTAAAATGCTGTTTAAGAAAAAGTTTTATGTTACTTATCTACTGTTTTTATAAATTGAATGTGAAAATTACCTTGACAGAAGGAGAAAAATCTTCCTGGTTAATTGCTGCACCTACATTTTTAGGTCATGCTCTAGAGAATATAGACATCTTCTCATTTTGTAACACTTAAGTTCTTTTCAATCATATTTAGCTAAAATACTGCCATAACTTCAAAAAGAAAGAAAATCATATGTTAATTTATTCTATCACAGACACACTGGACAGAGGTTTCAGACTCTAGAGGCTCTTGCTTGTGATGAAGCTGTCAAAAAATTGCTAGAGTTTCTCCACCCCTAAAGGAATGATTATGTCTCTGATAAAATCAAAACATATTTGTACTGTATAAACTTTGTTAAGGAAGCAGAAAGGCTTGGTGCTTTTTCATTTCCAACTTGTCATTCTTTGTGAAGAGGTATGCAATTATTTATTTGAATATTTATTAGGTCCCAAAATAATTGAAAGAAAGTCCAAATTGGATATTGAAAAAAATCCAGCTTTGAAAAGTTAGAAATAGCAAAGTAGGTCTGCCAATCACTGTCTCTAAGTTCTTTAAAAATACAGTATAAAAGAAAACCCTGGTTGTTTTTCATCTAAGATATGCTTTTTCAAGCAGCTAACTGACTCTGAATGTCTAGCCACAGAATTAACTCAATACCAGAAATATTTCTTAGATTTTCTTTGATTCAGAAGGTCTGGCAAGCAGCATAACTCTGCAATAACACTGGCCAAAGAAGAAAAAAGAAACAAACCAAATAAAACCAAACCAAAAGAAAAACAACACAATCCAGAACCAAAACCAAACAAAACCAAACCAAAACAACAACAAAAACAACAACAAAAACAAACCCAGAAAAAACCAACAAACTCCAGCTTTTTGTAGGAAGAAGTTGGTGAGTTCAAGTTTCACCCGGGAACAAGTACTGATGGTCATGCATCTGACAGTAAATTGCATGGAGTCTATATTTTGCACAGCCAGCTACTGGTTTAGTATTTACACTCATCACACAACTACTCTTACTCTGTTTAGAAAATAGAATGCATCCAATATTTAAGCTGTAAATATCATGGTTTTGCTGATACCTTTCTCAGGCTGTAAAAGCTTAGCAATATTGTCATATTAAGCTATATATACACCTAAAAAGTGTTAAGTATGCAACAATGCAAACAACCTTTTTCTACTCCTTTTTTCCTGCTGATTCTGGAAAAGGATTTGCTTCCTTTTATACTTTGCTGTCCCTAAACCAGTTGTTAATATTTCCTATAAATATAAATGCTGTGTCATTCATCTTTTCCAATACACCAGAGAAAAACAAAACTCTATAATCAAACATAAATATATAAGTATATGAAGAAAGTCTGTAAACCTTAGTCTTGTTAGGCACTTGTTGTAAAAATGTTAATTTAAAATAAATGGTGAAGTTAAGACTAAATGAAGTTACCTAAAGCATGAATTATGCAGATTTGTCAAAGTTACCAAAAAGTTAAGAATTTTACAGGAATCACTTTGAATTAGAAATAGCATACACTTGACTTCAGCTGCTGTCCAGAGAAATAATGTTCTTGGTCTGAATGCTTCTGACTGTAATTTATGGGTTTCAGAAGTAGGCTGTCTTCAGCATACTCTGAACTGAAGTTACAGACTTATGCATCTGGAAGACTATTCAAAAAACCTTAAAGCTAGCATATATATTCTATTGCTGCGGCTGATCTACTGAAAATAGCAAGGATATAAAAAAAAATCTTCTGTGATGACCTTCAAAGTCCATCTAGTGTTTTCAATAAAAAGCCATACACATAAATCAGAAGAGTTAAAAAAGCTAATAAAGTAAAACATCAGGTCTGCACTTTCTGTCACAGACATGGTCATTTGGAAGGATGGAAATTTCAAAGACTTCATAAAATACGGATATTGTGAATACATAGAATACTCAACATGTTACAAGTGTTGTTGTGTTCCAGGACCATAGAGTGTGTTTGCTGATGAAAATGAATTTCCTGGATGATAGTTACTGCAAATCAGTAGCATAAACTGGAAATCTTTGGAAATATCACTCCAAGGTATGCATGGAAATAAGAGGGGTTTATACGTACAGTTAGAGTGGTAGGACAGTATATGCTATTTGGGTCATTTTCAAGAGGTCTAATAAAGCAAAGATCCAGTCTTAGCTTATAGAAAAGTATCCTCACAATAGCAAATGAATGAAATGAGAGAATTGAGACTGGCCGTATTAGGGACTCGTGTGTAAGATAGGTTACAGACAGACACTACTTTTTCATGTCAAGAACATTTATTGCTTTATCATCCACACTTTCTCATCAATGTTAATGTCTCAAATTATAAGCTTTGTGAAAAATGGCGGTATAGTTAATAACTTGAATTAATTAACACCCCCCTACTCAGAAAAACAGCAAATGCTGCAATATTAACTTAATTTCAGATCTGATAATGTCGTGGTTTAGCCCCAGTTGGCAACCAAGCACCACACAGCCACTCGCTCACCTTCCCCTCCCCCGGTGGGATGGGGGAGAGAATCGGAAGGGCAAGAGTAAGATACCTCATGGGTTGAGATAAGAACAGTTTAATAATTGAAATAAAATAATAATAATAATAGTAATAAAAGTTGCAATGAAAAGGAGAACAAGAGAGACTAACAAAACCCAGGGGAAAAAACCCAAGTGATGCAACTGCTCACCACCCACTGACCGACCCCCAGCCAGTCCCGGGGCAGCAATTGCTGCCCCCCGGCCAACTCCCCTTAGTTTATACACTGAGCATGATGTCATGTGGTATGGAATACCCTTTGGTCAGTTTGGGTCAGCTGTCTTGGCTGTGCACTCTCCCAGTTTCTTGTGCACCTGGCAGAGCATGGGAAGCTGAAAAAAGTCCTTGACTAGTGTACGCACTACCTAGCAACAACTAAAACATCAGTGTGTTATCAGCATTCTTCTCATCCTAAATCCAAAACACAGCACTATGCCAGCTACTAGGAAGAAAACTAACTCTATTCCAGACAAAACCAGGACAGATCAAGTCATCACAGTGAACTGTAAGGAGTCTACAGTCTTAAGCCCCATCATCAGTGCATGGGAAAACTGCTGGCTAGAAGTCTGAGACTGAAGATGGGATACTGGTGATTCACAAAGGAGTTAAAAATACAGTNCTGAAAAAAGTCCTTGACTAGTGTACGCACTACCTAGCAACAACTAAAACATCAGTGTGTTATCAGCATTCTTCTCATCCTAAATCCAAAACACAGCACTATGCCAGCTACTAGGAAGAAAACTAACTCTATTCCAGACAAAACCAGGACAGATCAAGTCATCACAGTGAACTGTAAGGAGTCTACAGTCTTAAGCCCCATCATCAGTGCATGGGAAAACTGCTGGCTAGAAGTCTGAGACTGAAGATGGGATACTGGTGATTCACAAAGGAGTTAAAAATACAGTTAAGTGGTAATCAGCCAACTAAATAAACAAACAAAACAGACAGTGATGCAGCAAGGAATACTCCAGTCATAGTTTTAAGCTAAAGTTTCAAATACTTTCATATTGATGAAAATTATTAGGACGGAGAGGTACTTTTATTTCTAATTAAAAGATCAGTGAAGCAAATAAAAGCCTTTTATGATCACATCAAGTTGTCTTTCAATCAGTCCTTTTTCTGGGTGCAAATACATTTTCCTGTGACTAACTCATGTAACACAAGAGACTTGTAGTTGTATTCCAGGATGGTCTAACATACAGCTGTATTTAAGTAAGTCTTTTATACCTTACTCCTCAAGGCTATTGGATGATGATGCTCCTTCGGATTCAGACTAAGTATTTAAAACAGATTGTGAAAAGCTTACATTAATCTAATTTTGGCTTTAAAATAACCTGTATTACCTGTAATTTTCAGTGTAACAGCAGTTTAGTTTACTAGAAAAGGAATTTATGATGCATTGGAATTAATTGCTAGATACACATACTTGAGTAATATATTTCTGTATTGGGAAATTCTTTATAGATAAGATCTTCAGTAGCTTTTTTTTTTTTTCCTTAAGTGAAAATTATGAGGATTTCAGGTATCCAAACTAACGACAGTGATTCAGAAAAAGGCACTTATGTATTCTGTTGCCTGAGGCATGGCTTCACATTACGAAGTGCTTGGCCAAAGTTCCAGCTTAATGTATTCTTGCTCCTCTCTCGGTCCCTATTACAAGGCCCTGCTCTCTGCCTGAGAAGCACTGCCCCCACAGTTTTTTCAGTCTGCTTTTTATGGAATTCAGTTGTGAACTTGCTTGAAAAAACAAGAATCCTGCCATCCCACAGATAAAACTAGCATATTTCTCTAGGGTGAAAAAAAGCCCCAAACCAAACAAACTAAAACCCAAGTACTCTTAATTAGATGTCTACTTTTTTACAACTGTATATGTTCACAGATACAGTAATTTTAGTTGGCTTCCCACACAAGGCTCCTTGGTATTCACCTCTCAGCAACGCTATCTAGCCAGGAAAGCAAGTAAGGAGGCTGAAAGGAAACAAAAAAGGACTTGACTATCCATATTTATGGTTATAATGTGGAGAAGGGATTCAAGTGGGGATGGAGGACATATAAGGCTTTTTGTCCCTTTCTAAGGGCAATCCCAAGAATATTTCTGCTTTTTAGACAACCACTGGAATAAAAATAGGAACAAAAAACTGGTCTATGGATGAATGAATCTTTTATCACATTTCAGAGTGACTTTGTTTTAACAAAATAGTTTCTGGGAGTCGTGGCTTTTAATTTGAGAATAGCGGGGTCCCTCCCCACTAGAACTTTAAACATAAATCTTATTTTGTACAACCACTAAGCGTAGATAAAACAGATACTGGCATCAAGCCTGCCACCACAACAGTGAAACAAGAAGCTTGCACTGAGCTAGAAAATATGTTGCACTTGCCTGTTGAGATCCTCATCAGATAAAAGAGACATCAGTAGTTTCTGGCTTGATTGTTGGGATGTTCACTTTGGAAATAGGAGGTATTAATTTCAGTCCCTTGACTAAAGGACACCTATAGATTTTCGAACTCTTGGGCAATTTGTCTAACCACACAGTATCACAAAAAAGGATTGTTGTGCACAGCAGCACAACGTACAGCTGTGCTTTCAAAATAAAGACTAAGTCATTCAGCTATACCACCAAAATAGTGTAGATACCTGAGAACATAGAAATATTTTCAGTCTCTGAATGTACATTGCACAGCAGTCTTATATCTGCATTGAGACAGCAGAGTCCGGTCAAGGTAAAATTGTGAAATACACACTTTTCTTCAATTGAAACTATTTCTAAGAAAAACAATCAAGGGGGGGAAAGTCGCAATAAAACTAACACAAGACAAGCTTCTTATTTTAAATATGCAAAGATGACTATGACAGATATGTGGTGTATTTGGTTAGAGCAAACAGCTGTTTATAATGAAATACTTAATCAGTGTATATATTTTCAATGGTAGGATAGAAGTATAACTACATCACAAGTTACTTGGAATGAAAAATGAGAAATCTCTTCTAAACTTCATCCAGTGAATGACATTTATACTAACAACATTTCATTATCTGGACGTAAGGATCCTATGTAACACATGTTTCACTGGTACTTCTCTTGAAGTGGGAAGGCTAGGTTTTTCTTCAAGGTGTGCTGTACCAACAACTTTGTAAAAGAGTTTATGTTTGTACTTAAATGAAGATCTGAAAGAGCTGTCTGATTCTGGAAAAAATAAATGTCAGTGGCGGTTGAAAATAATGTTTAAAAAAGTTGGTTTAATTATTAACAAAATGTTCTTCCCTCTGTGTATTAATTGAGACCACTGAGCAACTAATTTAAGATGTTTCCATTTTACTTTCAGGGTCAATACTGAATCTCTGCTTTTCTCATCCTGTGACTGATGTTCAGCAGCCTGCAATAAGAGAAAAGCATATTATATTTAAAATAGAAAAAAAAAAATTTGAATTCTCATACCTCAGATCCATTTTGCAAAATAACTAACATGATACAACATAATTTATATACAGAAGATTGCAAAACCTTTGTGAAAAAAAAAATTTTGTTCAGAGACAGGTTACATAGAAATATGAAATCGCAAAATTATTTCAAAGCAAAAAGTAATATTGCAAAACCCATCATTGCTGTTCTTTACCTAGATTTCCTGGGTTCTCTTTGTACCCTGCATTTACTTCCCTTACAATTCCAGCAAACTTTGTTCTTTCCTGAAACCTCCCAAACATCCTGTTCCATTCCTTACACTTCCTATTTGGAGTAATAATAAAATCAGTAACATTTGATATAAAATGGGGGTTGTAATTCTTACCCATAGTTGTAAAGGTTCTCAACAGAATCTTATAGACCCAAACAATAAGAATCACAAAATTATCTTGAGAATTTGGGTAAGAATTCTTTCGTCCCGTGGTTCCCTTTTTTCTCAAACTGTCTCCCTTTTTTTCATTGATTTCTTGAGTAAAGAAATGTTCACTGCTTGTTACTAGAATGATATTCAAAACCCCAGTTTATCATCTGTCATCTGCTACCATAGATAGTACAAATAGCATAAGAGTACTCTATAATATCCATCAAACATTGTCTCTAGGAGGTCATTAAAAAATAGGAGCAGATCAGCAAAAAACCTTGGTAGAACACAGGAAGAAAAGCTAGAACTAACAAAAAAGAAAGAAGAGGTTGAGACAGTGAATACAAATATATTTTCACTTGAAAAAGGTATGATTTTAGCACTGAGACAATAGTCAGAAATCACAACTTCAGAATTTTATGGTAAGTCAGTTGAAATGCAGCAGAAAACTCTAAATAAATTCCTAGCAGAAGAGTGACAAAAAGACAGTGAAAAGGTAAAATACCTGACCTCAGCAGGATTTTTATATCAAGATAACTAGCCTAATATAAGAAACACCATGCTGGTGTGGTATAAAGATGGAAGAACAGGAACCAGTAATAAGACGTGAATCTACCTCTTAATATAACTATAAACTTTCGTCCTTAATATGGAGCAACTTTTAAAAATACTGTTAAACTTGTTTTAAATTTAATATATGTTAATGCCATGTGAAATTAATGAAGGTTACAGAATACCTCATGTTATCTCACAGAAACTACAGAATTAAACACTCTCTCTCATCTCACCAGTTTTTCAGAAAGACAGTGAGTGAACAAGTCATCTTAATGAAAGACAGATCTGAAATACACGAAGAAAAGTGCCAGCATTTTCAATTTGAATTGGTGGGTACTTCTGAGATAGGAAACTATGAAAAACATAAACATTTACGTCTCATGGAAAATTACAGAATCACAGTGGGAATGAGAACACATTTTTCTTTCTTAATGCTGTAAGTAAGATCATAATTTCCTCCCTTTCTTTACTATGCTTTTGGCTGAAGAACTCATAAAGCCCCTGCCAGCCACGAACACGTACTAGTTCACTTTAGGGCAGACTCAAATAATTAGATTTGTTTCTTTGGTAAGCAGAACAGGACAGAGAGATAAAGGCATTTCCTTCTTGGTTAGAAGTAATTAA
>VYZW01025117.1:2462-17519 GCA_013401315.1 Balaeniceps rex
ATATTGTTTTCTAAGTTTTTGGTATCCTATGTCTGAGTCTTAAAAGAGCTAAAAACATCTTGGTTTCATTTTGCTGCCACCATTTTTTGTCCAGCAGCATGCGCATCACATACCTGTTTGTGAAAGAGGAAAAAAACCAGATTCGTAAACTTTGGTTTACAAACCAATAGTAGCCTGCAGAGATCTAAGAACCTCTGAGAATCTGACCAAAAAAAACCAACAGCAATTTTTTTAAAGTTGTTTTTTTACAGATGAAAATGTTAGTGTATCATTAAGGTGCCAGAGGACTCTGAATGACGAGAGAAGGTTCTGCTTATTTTTGACATGAGAGAGACTATATTTATAGGAAATGTTATTATTATGCCATCTATTCTGTAAAAAACTAATGATGTCTTTAAGAAAAAGACAGATGAAGTAGGGCACCGCATCTTGCACAAGTCATTCAGAAAATCTCATGTATATAGTTGCAGGATTTGCTTCTTATGAAGCAAAGATATGAAGCACAACCTCAACAAATAGTTTCCTTTTGAGGGTAAGCATATCTGCATTGCTGCATATTTTTGCTAAGACATTGGCTATTTAGTGAACAGAATCTGGCATGCTACATATGAAAGGTTGCCAACAGCTGCTTTAGAGAATCCTTCCACATGAAATGTTAGGATACTCATCGATTGCCCGTTCAGTCATTGATGAGTCTGTATATTTTTCAGCAGTACCTATATGTGTGACATCTGTATAATATCTCCAGAAAGACCATGCAAGGTTTTTTTTGAAGTACAAACCCTAGTTCCTCTAAACTCAAAATATCAGAGTATTTTGTACCACTAAAAATAATCCCTTCGTACTAACTAAAAACCAGCAACCTAAAAGTTCTTGATCAGCTTTACAAAAATAGCCGATCAATTATAGCCTGTATTAGCTCTATGACACATTCTAATTTTAACATCTGTATAATACTACTTACATTTGATCAATATATACTGCAGACTGACTGCCCCCCCCACCATCATGCCTATTGCAAGCTCAGTATTATTGTAAATTTAAGAACTGCTAGGGAGTAGAGAGCACAACAGAACTCTATAGCCTATTTGTCATAGAAAAAAATCACCAATATGGTAATTGTAGAAATGCAAAATGCAGTTTAAAGACCAATGCTGGTAATTTTTTTATTCCACATAGTAGGAAAACTAATGAGGCACATCTTAGATTAGTTTAGTGTAATCCTAAAAGCACTAAATAATGCTTCCTATATAAGTACTTTAAAGTAGATTGCTTAAAGTAAAAACAACACAAAAGATTCTGCTCTACTGTTACAAATGCAGAAACATAAGAGTTTAAATCACCATTAAATCAGAAATTACATGGACTATTTTTATTACCATTAATTACTCCAATTTGGCAGAATACTTCACATCATGTTAACTTCCAATTTTAATATGAATATCGTTTCATTGTCTAATTAAAAACCACCTAACTTAAAAAAGCACAGCACAAACAAATAATAATATCCACTAGACAGAAACATCAAAAAATCAAACAATAGGTTTTAGGGGACCCACTCTATAGAAAGCTATACTCATCTGAAAGGAGCCTAATCAGAGTAAAAAAGGAAGCAATCTGAGCATGAATAGCTTAAACTCTCTCTCCTAAAATGGCAACTGTACAGACAAAAATCTCTTACAATAGCTACAGAGAGCTGGAAGTAGAGTCTCAGTCAGTAAATGAGCTACCCCAGTACTCACGTTCAGCTTATCAAGTAAAGGTGACAGGCACACTGCTCTCTCCCATGTGGCCTTTCAGTTATCATATTATACAGAGCAGAGCAGTTTGTTATGTGTAGTGGAAGCTCACAATGCCCGCAATAGAGATGTTGAGCTCCTTTTTCCCCAGTCCACACCAAAAACATCCAAAGGAACATCCAAAGCAAGCCCAGGGCCTGGTTTTGCAAAATTGCTTATGTGGCTTGAAAAAAGAAGCGATTATAGTAGCGCTGTGTACCACAGAGCCATACCTGTAATATGCAGCATCTGCCCTGCAATGGGGTCTTCTCCAGGTCTGTTCCAACAAATTCATTTTTATCCATCAGTCTCATTACAGCTTGTAAGTGGCCAGCAAGAGGTACACTTTCAAAGCGGTGTTCAGGGATATAGCCACAGGAATCTCTTTAAGATCAAGAGATTTCTTTACATACCAAAATATTCTTTTCCTTTGCATGTAACAGGGATACATTTTTGCAGTGTTCATGCTTGAATCCCTGCAGCCAGATGCTAAAACTAACGTAATCAATAGAAATCCTTTATTCATTTAATGGGGCTTGTACAGAGAATTGCTTACAAGAAAAAAAAATAACATTAAAGTTCATAGGAATTTGGACTGAGTTAGTATTTCAGCATATAGCACTGTGCAAACAATTGCTTAATGTGCTTGATTCTCCCTCTGTAAATGCCACTGATCAGCTGTGTGTACCAAGCAGCAGTGCAAAAGGAAACAATTCCCTATGTCCTATTCCATGAAACAACTGCACTTACAGTAATAAAATAGGGATTTATAGAAACATCTACTTTAAACTGTTTTTAAAGCTTCTGAAATATATCTGGTCTAGTTTATTTTACCCCTGCAAACCTGTACAAATAAATGTACTCAGGTCATTAAGGCTTTACAAGTTAGAAAATGCAGAAGGTAGCTGTACCAAAATATTTCAGTCTGTTAAACCACATCTAAAATCTCTCTTAAAAATAATAAATAAATCAGATGTTATGTGTGTACATGGCTATATAATAGCGGAGCTTTATAATGCTCTATTTAAGACCTACTCCTGCACATGTAACAAGTTGAATAGAGGAATTTGGTCTCTTTGTACAAATTCAAGTGTTCCAAACAAGCAAATTTGGAAGAACAAGGCTAACTGAGGGGGACAGAGAAATGGAGTGTCATTATGGTATTTTGAAATATGATCCCATATTGTGCTTTAAGTTGCGATTGTAATGAAGTCAAACACTTAAGTTACATGCATAACTTTATGCACACAATTAGCTCCACAAAGCAGAGCTGAACAACAAACTACAGCAATTTATTTTGGTGTCAGTAGGATTAATTACATCCTTAAACTTAACTACTGCCCTGTGTACTTATATCACTTGTGCAGAAGAGCAGTTGATATCAACACAGCACTACGCACTTATGAGACCCTATTCCCAGCTCCCTCATATCCAGTGAGAAGATATTCCAGTTCTTGTCTGAGTTGTACACAGTGAAAAAAAAAATATTTTATGAACCTGAAAAATAATACATCTTGTCCTTGTTATTGTGTATATATATTACCAGAGCTTGCTACTGCAGCTGGCCTTCCTATTTGTATATAATAAAGTAGAATATTGAGAACAAGTATCCATATAATTAGCACATCAATCACGTTCTTTAATATAAACTAAGTATTAATTCAGTTCTCCACAAACTCCCTCACCATAACCAATGCAAATTATTAATTAGCTAACCACAAGCAAAAGAAATGCTGAAAATGACTGGAAGTACACAAATTTCAGCAGCCATAGCTCAGGCAACATCCGTGGTAGTGACCCACTGTCCCACCAGCCATGGTTGTGTACAGAGGCATGGAACACCCTGCACACCAAAGATTGCCAGCTTCAGCCCCAAGTCGGGCATCTTTGTTACCTGCCAGTGCACAGGTTGCTGTGAGCTGTAGTCCTCTCAGCTAAACTACTGTTAGAGCTCCCATCTTTCTTCTTACTGTATCGTACTACTAAGAGCCAAATATTCCTTTTTCAAGGGAAGCGAGAAAGGTTTAAGACATGTCTTTAACATTTTTTTACGAGGGCCCTGTGATAGTGTCCTGCAGGAATACCACACAACCACTTTCCTAAAAGGTTTTCTGATATTCTTCAGAAGCTACTGCTGCAAAGTGTTGGGCTTCTCCCCAGATAACGCCATGGTTGCACAAGGCAAGATTCAGGTAGAAGATTAAGGCAAAACCACACCAGGAAGAGCAAGACTGGCACAGACACAGCGCAGTGACACATGCACTGCCATGTTCCACTGATCCCATGCTTAAATACACACAGTTCACTCTGCTTAATGACTTGTAAAGCTCTTATTTGTGTAGCTGCAGGTACTACCTGCTTCCTTCCTTTCTTCTTATTCAAACTCAAAAAAATATTCTAAGAACTAAGCTAAGGCCTTCATATTAAATGCACACCCTCCCATGAACAAGCCTCTCCAAAATCAGAAAGGAATAAAATGCAGAAAGTGGTTACAGTGTTGCCGTAGTGTAGCTTACTCACTGCTCTCACAGACAAAAGCCTTCTTGCTGCGCTTTTACAGACATCAATATATTATTTCTAAAAACATCAATTTACCGAAACCCATTTCTCCGTTTCTTCTGGTGCATGTTTCTCCCCACACATAATGGTTTTTTCACACTGCCTGCGACAGGCAATTTGCCTAGCATTTTTCAATGCCACACCACCTGAGAATTCAAATCTCTTTCTTTGTATCTACAATGCACACACATACTTCATACATGTATTTTTCACTGATACTCATAGCCAGAAGCAGCAATATAAGACCACCCATCCATTTTTTCCCCAAACTATGTATTGACCTTGTTTAGAGGTCCTGAGAACCTCAAGAGAATTATTATGCTACTGAAAACTGGATACCATGCTGAGACATATCCCTCTAAACAATACAGCACAGATATCTTTTCCCTTAGGGGCATTACAATTTTAAATGTCATTTTCTTACTTTTGTTTGCAAGAAGAACCATTTTGCTCTTTCTGTATGCATTAGCAGCAAATAAAAAATTTAATTTCAAGAGATGTTTTGAAAAGCTAGCTCATGAGAAACAGTGCAACTTTCCCCATTGGATCAGAGTATGATCAACCCACCAAACTTCACTGGCATGTGGTGTTGAGGCTGCACAGCATGTCCTACAGGTTTCAAACAACATGTGGGCAAGTTTGTCATCCCACCCCTCCCTCCACATATTTTTGAAACAGCTTTCTTTTACATTAAACTTTTAACTCTTAAATACTTTTTTTTAAATTTTACTAAGATTTTTAGCTCTTACAAAATTTTATGCCTACATTTGACTCAAAAGACATAATGGAAATGTCTTTTCTTCTATACCTGCATCCTTACCAGCTACCATCCACTGAAAATCAGCAATGCACTGGTCATTAAGTAAAGGAACCACATTTTTATTTATTTATTTTTAAATCAAAAGGGCTTTGAGGAAGAACATTGTCTATTAATCACTGCTGTAGATTATGGCAAACAGGATTAAAGAGTTCTTTTTGAAAACCATTATCTTTATCCCAAGAAATAATTGTTGATCACCCTAGCACCCCCAGATAACTGTTGCTAAAGTCATTGGACACCGATAACTGCTGAAGAGCTCCAGTGCCATCCAGTCAGCTGTACAGGGTCACCTTTTACAGAAAAAATGGAAAAATTCAGTGTACTAAGAAAAGCAATGGCATAACCACTCCATTGAGGGAAGAAAGGTGAAATTGTTCCTATTGATTTGGCTAGCTGTCCTTTCAACATGATTTAGCCAAATACTCTTCCGAAACATATTTACACTAGGAAGATGACAAGTTGTAAAACTCTTCCCCTCAAGAAACATTTCTCTAAAATAGCTATTAAAACCCCTGTGGCTTGGAGCATACAGGTACAGGATTGTTTGAGCACCTTGCCTGAAATCCCTTCCTTCGCCTACTATCCGCCATGGCAGAGTTCTGGAGCTGGCTGTGGCCCATGACACGTGTAGGTAAATTTGGGACTGGAGGCCTTTTCTAAACACAGACACCTGATTTTGTACACCCCACATGGGAAAGACATGATCATTTTTGCCATTTTGTTCCGCCATCCTTGACGCTTAATTAAACAACTGTTTCTCTACCTGACAGATGAAAAAATTGTCCTGAGGTTAGATGAATGCTATTTTGACTTGCTTGAGCTTCCTCCTCCTCGCACCTTTCCCAAAAAGCAAACAGAACAAATGAGCGCAGCTGAGCACAGCAAGCACATCCAGGGGCACTGGAGAAATCAGCCAGCACTGTGGTATCACTCGGTGTTCAGCTCTGACTTTTACAGATTCTACACGGCACACAGGTAGCTAGCTACTCCACAGAGGACAGGATTACACAAGAAGGACAAGGAATACTGTTGCAGAGGCAGTGGTAAAAGGCTGGTTGGCTTAAGAGATCCTTACCCACTGTTGTAAAGGAAAAATTAATACCAGTTTTGATGCCATGCATTCATCAGGAATCCTATGCTGTATCAAATATTCCTGCCAATTAGAAGCAAGATATAGCGTAGTTCCCATCCCAGCCCAGTCCAATGAAGCTGGCTGAGGGAAAGAGGAGACAACAGCAGCAGCACAGCAGGAGGGACATTGGGAGCATGAAGGCACCAGGAGTGGCATTTGAGTGGGCAATAGGGGAAAGAAATAATGTATGTGTAGAAAGAAAGAGGAACTGGGGAGGGAAAGAAAAAGGTGGAGGTAACAAGTTTTAGCTATAACAAGGCTACTAGGCTGTGAGCCACTTGTGCTGCAGTTTACAAACATCATAAATATATGTTGGGAGCAAAGAACCAGTTGTAACAGACTGGCAAGGCTCATCCTGAGGCACCTCGCTGTCTTTGCAGGTGTTGAGACTGCTGTAAAAGCATGAGGTGGCTCCGCTGACTCTCTGTCCAAAATCAAATCATTAAGTGCAGTATAATATACAAAGAAGGTCCTATCACTGGAACAAAGGACGGCTTGTAAAGAGACAGTAGGAAATTCCCATTCAAAGGGCCAAATTCCATCAAAGCAATAACACCACACATACATCAGCAATCACCAGATGGCAGAATTTACTTACTAAACTGAAAACTATTCCCACACCTTTCAAAAGCACTAAGGGAGCGGATAAGCTCGTAAGTTGCTCACCTACCACAGTTACTAGCAAGGGACAGAGGAGAGGCTAGAAAGGAACTAATAAGAGATGCAGCAGTACTATTCAGATCTGAACTCATTCCGGTTTTTGAATTCCTGTTGAAACACCTATAGTCCAGTAACTTTTCTATTGACGTTCTTTTTTTTTTCCTCCCTGATGGATTCTAGACCATGCTTCCAAGGAAAGAGCAAGGCAGAAATATATAACACAAACCAACTTCCAAACTCTTCTTTTTTTTACTTCTCAGGTGTGCAAACAAAGAAATCAGTAGTAAAACACCTGACATTTTTACCTTGGATTGGTTGCAAGAGATTCTGAAAAAAATACTAATCCAGTTTTGCAAGTCAGGTCTCTTCTCCTGTCTGCCTTCAAATTATCAAATGATAAATGATCAAATGATGGGGGGGGTTGGTTGGTTGTTTTACAATTCCCTTCGAAGTGAAAAGGCTCAGCATAAAGAATTCTATGAATAAACAAATGCTGCCATTTCACTTTATGGATCACAGGTTTTTCACATTTTCCCATGTCCTAATGCTTGAGCGTGGAAGAAATGCTGGATACACATTTAGACAATTTTTTGTACCATACCCCAAAGGGTGAGAACAAGAATCCTTTTCCCAGTGACTCTCTGATGCAGAAGTAGCAGCTACAACATATACATAGAGGGAGAGGGACAAGACAAAGTACATTTCAAATACAGAATGGAATCTATGTGCAATCAATGCATAAAGGACACACTGACAGATACTTGAGCAGAAAGTCTCTGTAAGATAAGGAATGTGGAAAGGGCATCTTTTCAAATAAACAAAACTGTGACAGCTTTTTTTACAAGGAAGAATTGAGGAAAAGGTAGGCCTAACAGAATAAAATTGGAAAGATGGAATCGTGTTTCACAGCAATTGACACGGGCGATAAATGACCACAGGAGGGAAAAAAAACCTCAGAATGAGAGATACAACAGAGTTCTCTCTCCTGTACTCTGACACAGCCATAACAACTAATTACTTTCATAAAATATTATGTTATTTATATACATATACATACACACACATATATAAACACAAGAAACAATCTATTTTCTAGCAGCCTTGGATGAATCCAAGCAAAACACAGCAACACGGTTCAGTTTAATCCACCAACACCAGACTACGCAATCCCAAAGACCAGTCCTCCTTTTGTGTTAGCTCTACACTTGATTTTGCATGGGCAGCTTGTTAGAGTTGCACCATTCTAAACAAAGGAATTGTCCTGGTTTCAGCTGGGAGAGAGTTAATTTTTCCTCCTAGTAGCTAGCATAGTGCTGTGTTTTGGATTTAGTGTAAGAAGAATGCTGATAACACACTGATGTTTTAGTTGTTGCCAAGTAGTGCTTAGACTAGTCAAGGACTTTCTTTTTCAGCTTCCCATGCTCTGCCAGGTGCACAAGAAGTTGGGAGGGGGCACAGCCCAAGATAGTTGATCCAAATTGACCAAAGGGCTATTCCATACCATATGACGTCATGCTCAGTATATAAACCGAGGGGAGTTAGCCGGGGGGCAGCGATCACTGCTCGGGGACTGGCTGGGTGTCGGTCGGCGGGTGGTGAGCAGTTGCATCATTTGTTTTTTTTTTTCCCTGGGTTTTGTTTGTCTCTCTCTCGTTCTCCTTTTCATCGCAATTTTATTACTATCATTATTATTGTTATTTTATTTCAATTATTAAACTGTTTTTATCTCAACCCGCGAGTTTTCTTTTGCCCTTCCGATTCCCTCCCCCATCCCACCAGGGAGGGGGAGGGTGAGTGAGCAGCTGCGTGGTGCTCAGCTGCCGACTGGAGCTAAACCATGACAAGAATACTCTTAAAATCGAAGTGTTTGTGTGAGAGAGAAAGAGAAAGAAATGTAAAGTTTTGGATTCTGCAAGGAATTTTTTTTTCAGCAAGGTGCATATACATATACGGGTTGTTTCTACCCCTTAAAAGGTCTGTTTGGCATTTTTTCCCCATCATTTATTGATACCTGACCAGTGACATACTTATGCCAGTGCTTGACAAAGGTGCCACAGAGAGATCCTGACACACAAACTCACTTACACTACTTGGAGGAACCAGTTCAACCACACATGACATGCTGGGAGAGTATTCCCTGCAGGCTGAAGATGAGGAAGATGATGGCCTAACTCTTGTGGGAAGAAGAAGGTTTGGAACCACGCAGCACAGAGGCAGCAGAACTCTGCTGGGCAAGAAAACTGGTATGTCACACTAAATCTGGTACACTAGAGAGGTATGACTAGAGAGCATCCTCATATTTCACACAAATTAGAATCGTTTTCTTCTGGCCAGTGCTTAGGGGTTTCTAGTGCCAGGGTTCTTGCAGCTGTCTATGGCAAGAGAGAACAGACAGACAGTATTATCGATTTCTTGTTAATTTGTAAACTTTTTAAAAAATTCAATTGCAAGTTGGACAGGAGACATTTAACATACAAAATTTGTGTTTTCTAACTATTCCACAACACCTAGAGCTATGGGCTGGTGTCCTAAATATTCAATAAATATATAAAAAACTCAGATGCTTCATTTCCAGAAAACTTATTTCTGAGCTTAATGGAGCAAATTTTCATTAATTTCTTCCCCTAGGTTAACAGGAAACAAATTACATTTCAGAAAATGTTAATGGAATTTCCCTACAGTTTCTCTCTTACGTACTTGGCACCTGCAAATGTTTAAACATTACAAAAATACATAAGTAGGGCGAGACAACGGACAATTTATTCTACTGTAAGCACAGTACTGAGTAGGATGGATTGAAAACATGAAAACAAATCACATCTCTTAAGCTATCTGAAAGGTCTAGCAGGCTTGCTGCAACAGTTTGTTCTGTCTTTAAAAGAATCGTTAGAGTAGTGAAAGCATTAGATGGTGTCTTGCAGCATTAGAGCAGAAATGGGTGGGGACACAAGGTTCAGTAGAAAAGAACAAATGGTAACAGGTAGAGAAATAAGATCAGGAAGACAAGAGAAATAAGGTCTGGGGTGGTTCATCTATAGCAGAATAGGCAGAGAATATCACTGACAGCAAATCAAGAAGCCCAGATGGTACTCACTACTATAGAGGCGTAACAGTACATGATTTCATGTTACATTTAAACAGGATATAGTTCTGTTCTTCCAAACCTTAGGATAAACCCTCTACTGAGTCAATACATCACCTTTCAAATTGAGTTATATATGTTGTGATAATACTGTTATGTATTTTTTACTTTTTGTTTTGACATATCCACCCACAATGAGACTTCATAGAATCATCATAGAATGGTTTGGGTTGGAAGGGACCTTAAAGATCTAGTTCCAATCCCCCTGCCATGGGCAGGGACACCTTCCACTAGACCAGGTTGCCCAAAGCCTCATCCTACCTGGCCTTGAACACTTCCAGGGATGGGGCATCCTCATCTTCTCTGAGCAACCTGTTCCAGTGCCTCACCACCCTCATAGTGAAGAATTTCTCCCTTATATCTAAACTAAATCTACCCTCTTTCAGTACTCCTTGTCCTATCACTACATGCCCTTGTAAAAAGTCCCTCTCCAGTGTTCTTGTAGGCCCCCTTCCAGGTACTGGAAGGCTGCTATAAGGTGTCCCCAGAGCCTTCTCTTCTCCAGGCTGAGCAACCCCAACTCTCTCAGCCCATCTTCATAGGAGAGGTGCTCCAGCCCTCTGATCATCTTTGTGGCCCTTCTCTGGACTTGCTCCAACAGGTCCATGTCCTTCTTATCTTGGGGGCCCCAGAGCTGGATGCAGTACTCCAGGTGGGGTCTCACGAGAGCAGAGGGGGAGAATCAACTTCCTTGACCTGCTGGGCACGCTTCTTTTGAGGCAGTCCAGGATATGGCTGGCCTTCTGGGCTGTGAGTGCACAATGCCAGGTCATGTTGAGCTTCTCATCAACCAACACCCCCAAGTCCTTCTCCTCAGGGCTGCTCTCAATCCATTCTCTGCCCAGCCTGTAGTTGTTCTTGGGATTGCCCTGACCCATGTGTAGGACCTTGCACTTGGCCTTGTTGAACTTCATGAGGTTTGCACGGGCCCACCTCTCAAGCCTGTCAAGGTCCCTCTGGATGGCATCCCTTCCCTCCAGCATGTTGACCGCACCACAGAGCTTGGTGTCACTGGCAAACTTGCTGAGGGTGCACTCAATCCTAATTTCTAATAGATAGATAAAATTAAATAGTAAAGCAAGTATTTTCAAATGTACTTTGTGTTCTTTTTTGACACTCTCTCTGAAGTTTTAAAGCTCCTCATTTCCATTTCTTGTGCACAAATGACAGTCAGAAGCAGAGCTATTTCAACCAATTCACCCAATTCATTTTTCAAGTGCCAAACTGCAGATGTGATTTTGCCAGTCTACACACCAGTGTTAGGCTTACAAAAGGACGTTTCCCTGCAATGGGTCAATGGCAGAGGTTCCAGCAGCACTTCACATCGGAGTCTCCTGCTAACTGCTCAAGTCTCCGATGAACATACAGAATTTTTTTCTAAATGGCACCTATGTGCAGCAGCCCCTACTTTTTCCCTGGTGCTCCAAGAGGTAGAATTTCCTGTACGGAACCCTAAGGGGCAGCACAGCTCCACAAAAGTGCAACCCTGTATTCCAGTGACAATCGCAACCCACATTTTACAGGGAGCACATACCTTTCATTCTGAATCTTCAAGTACCAGGTAATTCCTAGAAAGGTGCTGTTGTGGCTCCCATAGACATGGCACAGAAGCCCCACTGTATATGCAAACATACCCTGCCGTTCCTAGCCCACATACTTTGCAGGCAGCTTTGCCCCCACAGCTTGCAGGGGCAGAAACCTCCCTTTACACAAAGCAAGGCTTGATGGCTTCCACACATTTTAACACTCTTAAAGATGGAGGAGTTACTTTATAAATTCAGTGTCAACCCAGTCTTTTACAGTAAGGGACAATCAGTTATTCCATCTGAGCCTCTGTAGGTCAGAGGCAAACCTCCCATATTATTCATATAGCCAGAAGTGTGAGATATGGTCTATAAAGAAGGGTGAAAAATTACCTGGTCCACCAAGCTCAAGGGGTGTGATCAGCAGTATAAAGTCCAGCTGGCATTGAGTAAGAAGTGTCATTCCCCTAGGGTTAGTAAGGGGGCTGATACTATTTACCATCTTTATTCATGACCAGGATGATGGACCTGAACACATCCTCAGCTAGCTTGCAGCCAAACTGGGCTGAGCAGTCAATATGCTGGTGCGTAGGGCTGCTGTTCAGAGGAAGCTTGGCAGACTGGAAATATGTGCTGACAGAAATGTCATGAAATTTGATCAAAGCACATGCAAATTCTTGCATTTAGGATGCAAATTCTCTATAAAACACTGCTGGATAGGCGTTGGACTGGCTAGTGAGCAGCTCTGCAGCAAAGGACTGGGATGAAGGGGATGGGGAGGTTGTGGTGGACACAAGTTGAACATGAGACAAAAGCTTGTCCTTGTAGTAAAGCAGTCAAACACATACTGTGCTGCATTAGCAGCAAGGTTGTAGCCAACAGGTTGAGGCAGTGATAATTCCCCTCTGCCCAGCTCTTGTGAGAACATAGCTGGGGTATTGTATCCAGTTTTGGACATTGACAGATGTCCCCAGATGGACACTGACAAACTGGAGTGAACCCAGTGGAGTGCTGCCAACATGACTGGAGGCTTGATGGAGCACATGCCATACTGAAGAGGCTGCAGTGCCCTCAGACCCATAAAAGTCCTATTATCAGTATGTATTCTCACCTTAAGTCTAGCAATTCCACTTTCTTTGCATGCTATCTAAAAATAGTAATCAATTTACTATCGTTTAAGAAAGGTAATCAAGTAGGGTGAGTATTTTACCTTGAAAAATAGTACTAACAGAGTAAACCAGAACTGTTTTGTAAGTTTCCCACTAATTAAAATGAGAATTCTGAGAGTCCAATTCTCATCTCATTGCAAACCAAAAGCAACTTAAATGAATTTAGAAATATTCTGAAGCCAGATTAGTACTCATGAGATTAAAGAAAAGCTCCATCAATTCAAGAACTACTACTTTCCAGAAACACAAAGCTCTTAACTTTCTCGGGATGTATACAATAATGTTGATTGAAGTGCTTTCTTGATAGCCAAACTACAGTCTCCCTCATGAGACAATTCAGAGCATTTCCTCATACTGACTTAGAGCAATGTATAGGACAGGACATGTACAGTACAGCTCTTCATTTTCATCTGACATTCTGCATGCCTTCGTGTTAGTTGGTGTATTCTTAATGACTCAGGCAAAGGAACTACAGCTTATTCCCTGTGTTCAAATGGCATTTCTATCTCACTTAGAAACCAGCCTGTCACTCTAAAACATGGATTTCATCTTGGTTCACAGTCGCTTGATGGATGGTTTGTCTTAAAGCAGAAGGAAGTGAACAAATTCTGTCCCTCTTCCTGCTCCCATTGCACTTAGAGTAGGCCTTTATTGGTCTCCCAGCATTCACAGAGGGAGGGCTTCACGCTGTCAAGTGACGCACAAGATGCAAAACTACTCAAGAGTGTGTGTGTATCTATTCATCAATGTTTGCACACACAGACACACACACTTTTTTTTTTCCCAAAACCAGGATCAGTCCTGTATACATGCAACAAAACAAAACAAAACTCAGAAAGCAGAATTCTTCCAGGACACTTATTTTCAGGGAATCGCAGTTCTGATATTCTGGTTTCCCCTACAAGCACCCACATTTCAATAGTGAATTTAATGAAGGCAGAACGCATCATACAGTTCAAAGAGATGGGTCTGGAACCTTGTTTCAATTTCAAAAAAAAAAGTCACAATTAAATTGGTTGTAACAGAAAATCATTTTTACTAATGTAGAAAAGAAAACTATTTTAATTTGTATTTCCTTTCTGTATGGTCCATAAAGAGAATCCATAGAAGAGAAAGGTATTTTAAGACAGAATGAATTAACGTCATTTACAAAAGCCAATGAAACTATTGAAAAAACAGTCAGCATGCCACATTTTAAAGAAATTGTGTAAATTCAGTAAGAGAAAACTACTGGCTTATTTATAGTTAAATTCACTTCCCTTTATGCTAGGGTATTTCGTGTCTTTCATAACACTGACACATAAATGACACGCTATTTTTTTCCCCGACCTAAAATAACAAGGTACTGGATTGTGCAACTAATGTAAAAAACTGCACTTTTGTATGGCTGAAAAGAAAACCACATATTCAGAAGTTTCACATCTACAAATGTTAACATTTCGTACACCAACTTCTTGAAATACAATTATGGATTACAAATGCTAAACTCTGTTTTATTAATATTAAAGTTCAGCTGAATTCTTCAGGCTTTCTGAGGTATGTTAAAAATTGCAAATAAAAAATTATTAAAAAGTCATCATACCCCATCATAAAGGAGAGGACTTCCAAGATATAATTATAAAGTACAAATTCCAGGAAAAAAAGAATGGATGGAGTATGGAAACATACCTGTCGTGCATAACACAAAATTCTTGGCAAACAAGGAACTAACAGGCATCCATTAAAACTTGCGCACCAGTGCTTAGGTTTAAAAAGACACTCTATTGCTTTTAACCATCACCCTTACAATAGTGCAGCTGAGCCTTGGCTAAATCGAAACAAAAATCTTTGGACAGAAATCTGTGAGTCTTCTCAAATCACTAAAAAGAAATGCAGGGTGTGAAATTCTGCCCCAGCTGACAACCACAGCAACACCTCCCACTGACTTTACTGGGATCAAAATTTCACTCCAGTTGCTTCTGGTTAGGGATTGGGTAGTTCTGATTTTTTAAAAACTTTGAATTAAAACCTAATCCTTTAAGAATGTGATCCGTACAGGTGATGATTTTGTTCTTACAAATATTTATTAGCACAAATCTTCCTGCTCACACGGATAATCCTATCAGGTTCAAAACCAGAAACAAATATTATGGTGTACTAAGCTTTTTACAGAGGAAAAGAAAGGTGGTCACAGATACTGACGGATGCAATGAAAACAGAGCAGAGCTTGGAGAAAACAAAAGAGCACAAGGCTAAAGTGCCGAAGGAAAGAGATAAAAGCCTGAAATCAGTGAA
>VYZW01025122.1:2767-15117 GCA_013401315.1 Balaeniceps rex
TTGATACTCAGTTCTTGTGATAGAATGACAAGAGATTTTGCTTTTTCTTTTCATGTTTTAAGTGTTTAGCATGACCTGGTAAGTGGAAAAGTTTTCAGCTACTTTTTTTCTATCAAGTGCTATCCTCTTACAAGTGAAAAACTCAGTTTGAGGAAAATCCCCTGAAGTTCTGTAGAAACAAAACCATTTTATAAAGGTGTGTGTATGTGTGTGTGTATGTTTGTGTAAACACACAAGCTCACACAAGCACAATCTCCTTTCTGGATCAGCTCCCACCATGCAAAGTACAAACCTGAAAGTGCTATAATTGATTATGTGCAATAGGAGACAAACAACCAAGATTTTGGGAGAGGGCAGGGTGTGGTCCAGATCTGGCAAAACATTTAAGAACTGAACATTATTTTTTCAAAGGTAGGGAAACTTTAAAACATTGGTCCAAGAGTTAAGACTGGTTGGGAGAAGGAAAAGAGTACAGTAAACTGAGACGTCTTATTTGTAGGGGGAGGTGTTGGGGGAGGAATTGGGAAGAAAGAACACGCAAGTTTAGGTTAGTACATGTTCATGTTCTTCTGGTTTTTTAACTTCATTTGTTTCTCTGGCAGATGTCCCATGGCTTTGAGGCCTTTGTCTGTGTGAGAGAGAACATGAAGGAGGGCTTGGCAGGACACTTTTGGGTTGTGTGGAATAGCTGGTAGTCACGTTTATAGCTAGTGTTGTTTCTTGGCTTATGCAATTTTGATAACCGGCAATTGTTCAGTGAAGTTACGTGTTATACTGGCGAGTCAGCTCTCCCTGAATTTCCTCCACTAATTCTGTGTTGTAGATAGGTTTCATGTACAAGTTTTTGTAAGGTCTGAATAAGACTTGTCACATCCACAGTACTTTACTTTCATAGAGTACTTTACTTTTCATAGACACCTTCCCATATTAGACTCTCTCTTTTTGTACTTCATACAATCTAAGACATTACGTGCAACCCTGCTTAATTAAATTGAAAATAAACAGTATTTTAAAACAGATCTAGCAATCCTTAAGTGATAATATTTTTCTGTGCTTTGTAGCATATATGCTGCATCCTCCTTTGAAGGCTTTTCATTCATTTTTTTAATGATCTTTGTACCTCAGTGCTTAATATGGTATCCTTTTGACTTGCTGTAATTTATAGTGGAGTTGGTCCTGTGGTCTGCAGGGAAAGAGGAACAATATTCAGCTGCTGTGAGGGTTTGAACTTTCTGGTAGCCTTTTGCTTTTCTGTGTCTGTGACTCTAAATGGATTTATAACTCTGTAGCTTTATGCCTTTAAAACACCTGCTGTAATTGCTTAGAAATATACTCCATGTCAGCCTTTATTGCTTACTGTGATTATGCTTCTGGTAACCATCCTTTTTGGCAGACTCATAAAATAAGTTTCTCATAATAGAATTCCTAACAGAGTTAAACAATATGATCGTTTAAAGTGCAAGTATGTTTTATTGGGGAAAGCAGATTATTCTGCTGTTCTTTGATACCTTTAATTTGAGACTTCAGAAGGTGCTCTGCATTAAGTACATGCATAAGTTTAAAAAAAAAAAAAGTTCTATCCATTTCATTGATGGGAGGTATGTGGGGGCCCTTTCTTCGTACGGCAGATTTATAGTTGAGAAGAACGTGCAGGCAAGTTCTTGAATTTCTAGACACTGTTTTTTATCAGTTAGCATAGTTTGTATATAAACTGTACAAAAGGTTGAAAAAATGCTGCTTAATGTTGCTGATTTAACACCGAAGTGGTGTGAGAATACTGGAGAGAAAAAAAAAAAAATCTGGCATCAGAGGTTTGTACCTTCAACTTAGGGCTGATCTTGTACTTCCTACTAAAGCGGAGGGTCCTGTGAAGTTGTCTGTAGGGTGTGATGGATGAGCTGTCGGTACGTTTGGTTGTGGTAATATGTTACATTTGATAATTCTGCATGCAAGGAACATATCAAGGAGTTGTGTATTCTCACGACAGTGAAGATACAGAGGATAGAAGATAACAGAGACAGTTGAACTTTGTTTCGTACTGCCTTGATCTTGATGTCTCACCTGGCATACTTAAGGTGGACATCAGAGGGTTGGGAAATTCTGGTTTAACATTGCAAATCAACTTAGTATATTAATTCTTGTAAACTGTTTCTAGAGATTGCAGGATTGAGGAGGTGTTATTTATCATCACTTTTAGCTAAAGAGTTACACCCATGCAAAATTCTTAGCGCTAAGAGAATTAGACTTTTTGGTAGGCGGGTTGTTCTCAAAATCTCGAGCAGAGGAAAAGGTGGTGAATAGTTATTTTTGGGCCCTTTTAAAATATGAAAATAAAATTACTGGGGTTAGTCAATGTTCTTTACATCAGCACCTTTATCCTTAAGGATATTTTGGTATTTTTGCCTTTGAAATTTAGGCTAGACTTCAAAGGATAGATGGAATTTCCCGGGAGAAACAGGGTGCTGTACAATGATAGAGGCTGAAGTTGGAGAAGACAAAGTAAATGAGTGTGGGTCGCTTGGTACTGCTGGCCTGTTACGTGTCCCAAATGAAGGAAGCTAAGCCTTATCCCACACTGAAGTGGGAGACCTTCCAAGGATGCCTCAGAAAATGCTACCAAGGATTCAGTTTGTGGTGCAGTTGCCCATGTCACCTGCCTGCTACAGGGTTTTGATGTACTGGAATATGGCTGTGAACTTCTGCATTAGCTGGTGTGAGGCACCAGGCTTGGTGACACCACGTGCAGGTGCTTCGTGCTGTTGTACAAAACCTCTTTGAGTTGTTTTAGCCATTTCCCTGTGGGAGAGGGATAGTGAGAAGTTTAATTTCTTTTTTAGGCGTAGAGTGTATCATACAAGTATAAAATCAAATACTGTGGGATGGCAAATACTGTTTTTTAAACTAGTTGGCTTGTTGTAGCTGTGATAATCTGTGTTGATCAACCCTTTTGGTGTTTGCTACAAAATTTATTCTAAAAGGCATGGTAGCTCATTCTCGTTGGTGGCAGTCCAAATCGTCTCTGCTGCCAAACTTGGCACTGGTGCCAGTGGTTTGCTTTAGCTGATCTAAGAATATAATACAGATGGTTTGATACTCAGTACAGATATATACAGATGGCTTGAAACTTTCAAATTTCTTTATTTCATTCCATTGTTTCTCCTTGGTATATCAAGTATCTCTGGATATATAATTGCTATTCTTAAAACAATCTGAACTGTATTTGGTTCAACTTCTGCTTGTTGTTGCTGCAAGAATTTGTCAGCAAAAGGCTGCTGTTTCGTGCACGTTCAAATGTTCTTCATGTCAGTACAGGCATGCTAATTTATAATGCACAAGAATATTTCTGTCAAGCTGTTTGACCACCACACCTGTATATATTCTTCAGTTACATAGGATGTAGAAAGCAGATCCCATAAAGTGAGTTTGTAGATCTAAAAATCCGAAGATTGTGGTCACCGACACTGGCTTTGCTTGAGATTTGTTGCTGACACTGGTAATGACATCTTCGCAGCTGAAGCAGTGAAGTTTTAGCCTAGTGTAATAGTTCAAGCAGAGATCAGTGAGCTCTGGCTAGAGTTTGTTTTCAGTACTCATTACAGGCTGTTGATCTCTTGCCAGCAGAAATTTCTAGGTTGTGAATTTGTTTCTGTTGTATACAGGCGTATGACATCAGTTGCCTGCTAGTAGGACAGGGCGTAAATAGAATCATGACAGCATAACTTCAGTGCTCTCCGCGTTTCTCCATGCATACAATACATTGATGTTACAGTAGCTGATGTTGACATAGCTCATTGCCTGGGCAAATGGTAAAAGTAGCCTCTGCTTTGATTTGCTTCTGATCTGATCATGTATGGGAATTCCTTGTTCTGTAGTTCAGGGATATTGACAGCTCTGTTCTGCGCATGGAAGTTTGGAGGTGGTTATACAGACTTACTTTTGAACGGTGGTTTACTTAGCTTCCTTCATAAGGTTGTTAAAGTGCTTAACAATGCAATTAATGTAATTTAAGGACAGTTAAAAGCACTAGTCGTTCTTTTCAACTTAATTTTAAATGCTGAGACAGATTAAGCAGTTTGAACAATGACAAGATTATGCTCTATAGCCATTGAGCGTATAAATAAAATATGCCCTAGTACTTGGTGTTTTGAATCCAAAACTTATGGACCACTGAAATGAATGATTATGGATATATTGCCTTGTTCTGGGATCATCAGACATCCGACAAGTTAAGCGTGATCAGTGCAAGTCAGTATTTAGATGTCAAACCTGTAATGAATATTTCACTGCTATAGGAAGTACTGCTGGTGACTTCAATACATTGTATGTCTCTTGAGTTCATTTCAGTTCCACTACAGATACTGGGATAATGATAATTCCAGAGATGAAACATGAAATAGACTTACGCATCTCTGAATGCTTTCTCTTCCATTTGCACGGAGGCATTAGTGTTTTATCTGAATAGTCACTTAGTTTTTGTGCATGTAAATGGTTATGTTTTACAGGCTTTTTTCCCCATAAGTTTCATTAACGCTTCAGTTAATATTCTTAATACAATTCATATTTTTAATACAGAGAAGTTCAGATTTTACTAAACAGGAAGGAAAGTTTCGTAAGGGTTACCCTTATGATGAAGCTGCCAGCCAGATCCATCACTACCAGCTCTGGAATGAGGCAGCAGAAGTCCTTTCTGTTGGGCATGAGAGGCCTGGCCCATTTGATGGTTGCTTTGGAGTAGTATAGTTCCACCCTTTTTTGATGAGAAGTGAGATGTTGACTATCCATGTTTGTAAACACACCAAGAGTAAAGTGGTACATAACTGTTCCTTCTTGGTCAAATAAAAGCATTAAGGGTGGGTGGAATGTTGTGGAAAGCAGTGTTTTACAGTGAATGCAGTGGGATGCTCGTGCCTTGAGAACAAACTCACTGGAACTATGTGTAGATTAAGAGGAAACATGAATCTAAAATCGAGTGTGACTTTGTAAAAGGGTTAGTTGAAGGATCATTTGTAGTTTGAAAGCAGTCACCTAAATCATACGTGGATGATGCAGTGCCATTAGCTGACTTTAGAGTCCAGTCCAACTCAAAATTAACGTTGACCCTGGTGGAGTCTGCCGAGGTGGTTCGACACTAAGAGTAGGCGTGTCTTTTAACAGGTTGGTTGGGAGCAATGTGCTTGGTAAAACTAGCCTTAGCTTATGGGCATTTAAAATATTTGTTAGTTTTGAAAACATAGCTTGTCTTTGAAAAAACAGGTGCTCATGTGATAATGTTTATTCAAACAGTCCTTTTCTACCAGCTTCAAGAACTCCAGTTCTATTTCAGCCCTATTTAAGAAAAAATAGTTCTTAAAATTTATATTCATCCTTCCTTAGTAAGGATAAAGCTTAATTGGGGTGTTTCCCAGAGAACTGGTTTAGGAGTAATGATGAGTGACAGAATTAGCATAAATTCAGATTAATGGAGATATGGTTGGCTAGTGCCAACTGGCTATGTGGGTATAAGAGTCAGCTCTTGGTAGCGATGACAGAGGCTGATTTTTAAATCATCCTTCCCCCTCCCCTCTTCCCACCCAGACAGCTGAATATCCAACTGGATGTTAAATACTTGAAAATCAACCTACTTAGCAGCCTGGATCAGGCTCTAGGGATGAGAATTTTAAAAGGGAGGGCTTGTTTGGGGTGGTTTTGTACATGGGTATCTCACCAGGAACTGCCACAGAGAAGTTGGCAGCCAGGGGATGCCAACGGAGGCTCTGGAGATGGTTGTCTGTGGTGGGTGGCTGGGATGTCTCTCCTCAGCACCCCCAGCTCACCGGTGCAATTCCCCGGTGAGCATTGTTTGTGGCACCCAGCCAGCTTGTCATGTCAGCGTTGAAAACTCTCATACACTTCTCCAAAGGTTTTGAACCTGTCTTGATCTGCCCAGTAACCTCGGTGTCTCCGCAAACCTCACATGCAGAGCAGGACTTTTCAGCTGCCAGCCTCTTGACCACGTTTGACTGACTCTTCGTGGCTTGTTAGTAGCTGGGTCAGATCATCCACGTGCAACATGTTAGCAGCTTGGAAAACCCAGGGTGTGGTGGAGGAGCGAGAAGCTGTGCGTGTGGCCACCCTATGCTGTCCAGGTGACGGCGTCTGGATCAGGCCAAGCAGGTCTCAGGGTTGTATCCCATACTGGGCAGGGTGGTGGATCTCTACCTGCCTATTCTGGCTTGGGAGTGCTCCCTGATTTGCAGCCCTGGCCTGGGAGAAGTAGTGGCACAGCAAGGGAGCTGGTGTGGTGGTGGCACAAAGTGCCAGGAAGGGGCTCCCCTGGTGCTGTGGCTGCTTTGTGGCTCTGGTGCAGCTGCAGGGCAAGAGGTGGCCTGCCACTCGCCCTCAGGCGTGGAGCTGGGGGCTGCAGGGGGGAGGTGTGGGATCACAGATACCTTCCTTCATATTGTCCCCTCCAGAATGCAGTCTACCAGATCTTCTTTGTGAGACCTATTTTTAAAAATAAAATAAAATAGCAATCAAATGCACCTCTATGTCTGTGTGAGATGTCGCCAGCAGAGTGGAGATTTGTCTATTTGGGAATTACCATTCCATATTTTGCTGTCTCATTATTTTCCGTATCCACTGTGTTGGACTCCTACCTGATAATACTTTCTGTATACTGAAGTAGTGAGGGTGGAAGATGGTCAGCCTTCGGTTCGTGCCAGTTGTGAATTGTCTGGATCTGGGCAGCGTTAGGTAGCATGTTCAAAACGCACGCCTGCTAAATGCACACCCTGACAGGCAGTGCTGCCTTTTTTCCCCGCACGTGCTTAATCAACTAGATTAATAGTGGCTGTTCAAATAGGGCTACTAAAAAGCACCTGCAAAATCAGTAGTCACTGCTGAAACCCTAGTCTCTGTATGCTGATTAGGCTCTTGTTTTTAAGAAACTTGTAGTGAATATGTTAAAATTCTGAAATGAAGATATTTTCCCCAATTATTTTATTCTAAAATACACTTACAATTGTTTGCTCTGATGCTGAAGAATACTCAATGCTTCTTCCCTTTTATTGGTGTAAATGCAATCCTGAGATATCGTCAGTGTTTTTTTCATATTATTTCTAATATTTTTCTTAGTCAGCATATTTTCTTTTCCTTTTTTTTGGGCTTACTGATGAGTTTTGTGGTTACTTGTGAGAATAAAATACTTGGTAGTGTTCCTGTTAATTTTTTCAATTATTTTTTTTAGTTGCTTAGAAATAGTGTCCTGCTTGTTTAGCATGACTGTATTGGGCTTTGAAGGTAGATTTATCATGAATTTTCATGGGTATCATTTTGTTTGAATTGTCTGCTGCTCCCCACCACCACACACATGAACATTACAGGTCGGCTCTTGCAGTTTTTGTGCTGTATGTTACTGCTTTGGTTGTTTGGGTGAGATAAAAACTTGTTGAACTACTAAAGTGGACAGAGTTTAAAATTACAGACACATTACTTTCCTTTGCAGCCATAATATATTTGTTTTGGCAGGCTGTCTCTTCACTGTAACATGGAACAGTTCCTTTTTTTTTGCGATTATTCACTGTTTTCAGTCATACAGCACCAAGTATTATTCATGGTCCTGGAAAAAGTTACTCTTTCACAAAACAAAAGCATAGGAAGTACTCTGAGGTACCTCGTTTTCATAATTGACAGGTATTAATGATATGTGGGTGCACATTGCAGTAACAACGTGTTTTAAATTAACAAATGGCATGGGGCGTTTATGGCTTTTGAGCCACAGGAGCCTTCTCCGGGTCTCATGGTGGTTTGAATGTCTTGGTGGTTGTGCTGTTGCATGGTACCTGCGAGGACGATGCGTTGTGGATCCACCTCGAGTAAACACTGCGTTCACCTGGGCTAGTGCTAAGCTTCTCCCACATGGTGGAGCTTTTACCCTCAACTTGACCACAAAAAGACATTTATAAATTGCAGAGAGCCAGCTTAGGAAAGGAGGGCTCTGCTTGCTTCTTCTTTGATCCATAAAATTTTTGTATCTTGTATAATGATGTGTTTGAACTGCACAAACATGGACACTGTTGCTGTACTAATGCCTGCAAATCAATTAGCATTAAGTAGAAGAGAGGCTTTTTGGATACCTTCACAATCATGTGGCAGTTTCTAAGTGGCATATAGCTGCAAATGCCATGCAGTGCTACAGCTGATGAAAAACCATTGTCTTTTTAAACTAAAAAAGGCTAATCAGATCTGCATGACGTTCAACAGGTATCTGCCCTGTTCTCTCACCCAGTTTTTCAATTTTTAGCTGCCTTATTTTGAAGCATCTTGCTGTTGTTTTTCTCATAATACAAGAATAGTGTTAATTATTAAGATTAATGATTCTTTCAACGAACCGCTTTTGAAAGAAGTATTGAATAATCTGGGAGTTTGTGTGATTTGAACCATACCTAGGAACTGGGGGTTGGGGGGGAAGTCTGCTAGTGAGAACAAACTGCCTATTTTGCAGAAATCGGCTATTTCTTTCTCCTTACTTGTTTGTAGTACTCTGATGCTGTGCAGTCTTTTAAAGGTGTTCTTTGCTTATCCAGTCAAACTGTAATTCACTTTAGTGCTTATCTATTTTTCTAACAACACTTACTTAGAACAAGAGGTGCCCTTTCCTTTTTTTCTCAGGGAAAAAGAAAAGAATAACTTCAGTGTCTTTTTGGTTTTGTTTTTTTTTTTTTTTTTTTTTTTTTTTTTTCTTGAGTAAGGAAAATACCGTTTCTTCCAGTGGAAATGAGTAATGGTGATGCAGGTCAATTTAGACTTTTATATTAGGCACTTGTTTGCATCAAAGTAATCTGTTCTTCTGAAAATCTGTAATTTTCATGGGAACTGTGCATTAATTTTAAGTTCACGCTGTTCAGAGCACGGTAGCATTTTTTTCACCTAGTATTCTGATGGTTGGAAATCACAATTGTTTTTCCTACTATCCCTCTATCTGCTAGAAAATTGTTTTTGCTGCTGAGGTCTTTTGATGCCCATGTGTCCACTGCATTGCATGTTCTTGCCACCTGGCCTATTCTCCCTGCCAAACTTTATACTTCCTTGGTCTCGCTCTTTGCTGTTTCTGAAGCAAATCCCTGAAACATTTTTTCCCAGTCTTCCTCTGCCTTGCTTTTTTTTTTTAATAAAAATAAATTGTAGAACTGATCTAACTGTTGCATATCTGCCCAACTGTTCATGAGTTCCCCTATACCAGTGAACAAAATTGCTAACCCTTCGTGCCTGTCCTTACTGTTCATCCAGCTGCCTGCTTAGATTCTTTTATTATAGAGCCCTTTTGTAAAAGATTCAGATGGTTTATTAAGTGATGAGTTAAGTTCTGTGTTTTGTAATGCAGGAATAAATGTTTTCAAATGATAACATCTTGTAGTGAATAAAATTATGCTTCCAATCAATGGATGGTTCTTCTTTGACAGCAGGAGGCTTGGTTTTGTTAGTTGATATTTTCTAGGTGAGAGTAAGTAATGGCTTCTTCCCATAAACTCAGTAATCTCTTAATTTTGGTGATTCAGTCTTTAATACAAAGACAGTAAAGTGACAGGCTTCATGCTCTTAATTTTTAGGGCTTTTAGTCATCCTTAGAATTAATTCACGTTTCAGTAGAAGCATTTGTTACTAAAGAAGACACAGACTCAGATATTTAATTACTTTTCTTTTTTTAACAGATTTTTAAGAACATCTGTGGATCCTAATGAAGTCAGTGAGACTCGCAGCCCCTAAAAACTACCTAAATTTTTACAGTAACGTGGGAGGAGGGGAAGGATTAGGGTGGAGGGCAGGGTACTGTGAAGACGCCTGGCATGTATTTTCAGAAGACTTACTGTATTTTTAGCTAGTGGGTATGTTTAGAATGTCATTCATTTTAGAGAGTAAGACCATCCATTTGTTCTAGACTGCTTGAATTTCTAGTTTTTGTGTAAAATACAGTAGAGTTTTCTTGTGGGGATGATTTAGAGTTGGATGATTCTCAGCTGTAAAAGAAATACTTATGTTGATTATTTTTGCTTCACTGTTTTCTTTAGATTTCAAGAGGTTGTGCTTAACATTTCAAAATTAGTTAGAGAACTCCTTTCAAACTGCTAAATTATGCCTACCAGAAGGCTGCAAAGCAAGGTATGCCTGCCTGCCTGCCTGCCTGTACTGTAGCTGCTCTTGACGGCACTGCAAATAAATTATATATGTAAGCAAATTATTTTGAAAGCAGTAGTTTTCAAATTGGGACGGTGCTTCTATATATGTTCATACATCTTTTGCTGTGGCTGGTTAACAGGTGAATTTGAACAGGAATACCTTTTGCAAATTTGGTTTCAAATTTTCAGACAATACAATACACAAATTCTCCTTCTTTCTGTCCTCTACAAAGAGGAAGGAAGGAAAAAAGTCCCCAAATCTATTTCAGGACTTTCTCAGAAGTTTGCTCATATAAATTTCTTTTTTTTTTTTTCTATGAAACTATACTTTAAATCGGCAACATTCTTGAGGACTGCTAGAATAATTTTGCTTTTTAATGAAACATAATGACTAATGAGAATAATCTGTCTGGACTTCTACAAAACACTTTTTAAATAAAATATGTAACAAATGGCTGCTCACAATTTTGAGTAATTTTAATGTATTTTTTTAATCAACATGGAATTATCAGATGCTTTTGCATGTTTATGCAGGGGACCATGTATGCTGGTGGCATTTATGGCTCTATCAGTGAAGCTTTTACTTTACATTCAGTTCTGCTCAAATGTCTGTACTGACCTAAGAGACAAACAGAAAACTTTGTTTCACACAGTGAATACAGACATTACCATGTTCAAGACTTTTGCCTTCTAGTCAGTTCTTTTGTTCTTTGTGGTCTTGTAATTACATTTTCTTAAATGCAGTTCTCTTCACTGTTGTGGTACAGAACAGTTTTAAGGAAGGGAACTGTGCATGTGCAGTAGTTCATGTATGGTTGGAGTGCGTAAGCTAAGAGGAGAAAAATGTCTCTTTATCTTTTTCAGTTATCTCTGCTTAACTCACTTTTTGGGGGGTTGGTTTCCACCTTAAGAACACATTACTGCAAAACGAATCTAATGAAAATCATAGAAATAGTGTTTTGAGGCTTCATGGTGATTTGTTTTACTTGCAAATGAAAATATTTAGCTGTACTCTAAGGTCCTATTTTGTTCCAAATAAATCAGCATGTAATATCAAGTTAACTTCATTGTTCTTAGAGTGCTCTTTATTGTAGGTATTCTGACTTGGGTGTGGTTTTAGAGACTTCGCAGAAGTTTGTTAAAATTAGGGATTATCTTGTGTGTATTTAAAATAATCAAAAGTGAGCGTTAACCTCAGTTGATATTCTGGGAGTGGGGGAGCTGCTAGTTCTTCTGTATTCAGATACCCTGAGAGCAAGTCTAATAAACTGGTAAGAAACCTGCTAATGGGGCTTGCATTTTACTCTCCTAAATGAGCAGCAAGGTGGCTGCCCTTAAGTCATTGCCTGAATGTTGTAATCTAATCTAAATGGCATGCTGGAGTTTTTTGCAGTAGCTTTCAAGGCAGCAGTGCAAACTGATGTGACTGATGGTATTTGTGGATTATATCAACATCAGTGGATTATCTGCAGGAGGAGTAGTATTAGAAACAAGAATTAATAATACACTAAACAACTAACTAAAAGTGGCTAATGAACAGGAAAGNGCTGTTTATATCTTGAAGATGAAGAATTTCTGAGCAATGTCATTTGTTTCAGCAAGAACTGGTTTGTTTGAATATTTTACTGGTAGCCAAAGGGAGTGATTATTTAAAAAAAGGGAGGGGGGTTTATTCCTGTAATCAAAATCCACCACTGTATTAAAAAACAGCCTGCGTAAGAGGTGATATTATTGGATAGCATTTCACTAAGCTTGAGGCTTCAACTCAAAATAGGTATAGTAGCACTAAGAGCCTCATCTGTATTTTAAAGTATGTTTGTCTGCCAAGCATGGTATCTAATTGATGATAGCATGGTTTTTTTGTCATTTAGCCCTCTTGTAGGAAGCAGAAGAATCTGAACCAAAAATTAGAAGTCATTCTGATCCAGAAACTACCTACAGTAGCTAAATTGTTGGCTTGCTGTTCATATCTACTAGTATCCTTGGTGTCTAGAAGTAAGAATCTAAATGACTCAAGTATTCCGAATACATGTTTTTGACAACTTTGGTAGAAGGCATGATTCCAAGAGTAGTTTCTTTCTAAATAAAAAAAATAATTTTGTAACTTTCATGTGTGCAGTGTTTCTAGCAGTATTTATCATAGGCCTAAATTATTTAAACTATAAAGCAGCATCTTGCAAGAAATGCTATCCAATA